>JAJEKB010008437.1:0-17058 GCA_022393335.1 Macrotrachela quadricornifera | reverse complement strand
TATTTCAACAATTCAAACACCTTATAAAACTACTCATTTTTAATTTAATTTTTATTTTATATAAATTTATATTAACAACTATTAATTATTGAATTATTTAAAAGTTTTTTTGTTCAACTCAATGAACTTTTAAGAATTGTAGTAGATGAATTTATTAAGATATTTTTATCTATTAAATCTGTATTTATCTAACATGAAATTGAACGTTTAAATATTCACAAATCAAGTATTATTAATCCTTTGGGAATTGACTTCTTTTTTTTTTCAAGAAGAGTTGAACAGTGCTGTGAGAATTAGCTATAACTTTGGAATATTAAATATAAATATCTTTGGCTTATTTTGACTAAATGCACTAATATTTTTATTCCTAATAAAGAAGTATTTATAGCTTAAAATCAGTAAAGAAAGATTGTCAAAAATTGATATAAAAATATTTACAACTGACTTTAACGAAGAACTATAACATTTCACAAGCTACGAATAAAACAATAGATTTATTTCTTTAGCCAAGAGTAAACAGTATATAATTTTTTCGATTAACTCTCTACATTAATAAAAAGTTTTATTAATATTACAGTGAAATAATTCAGAGAGGTTCAAAAAATAACTAACAATTTATTTAAAGAAAAATTGTGCCTGAAGTGTTACATAAGTGCAAGTAGCATTTGCTTCTAAAAATTTTGCATGATCAATCTAAGGACCCCGCGGGATAAGTCCATAAATCTGGCTCCCCATAGATCTGACTCTAATATATATCAAATGAAAGAGCACAAGTTACTACACATATCTGCATATTTCGTTTGGAGTTTGACTTTAATAAAAGATAGGTTACAAGGGGTAATTTGGTATATGATGGTATGAGCACCCTTGTCAGACACAATATATCCAAACTTATTTACTATGTGATTCATTTGAACGGTGATTCCTACGAATGATGTCAATCTTGTCCCTCTATCAAACAAGCAGGATACCGTTGAAATGTACTGTATTGTAATAGTGAAATAGTTGATCACAAGATATATTCTATATGGTCATCGAGAATGTATGGTTCCAGAAATATTCTCTTTTCTGCATAAAGAGCCATTGAACAAACTTGAGACTTTCCATAAAACTATGCTGATATATCCGCTACAACATGCACTAGTTGTTATGAAAAAAATTATTGGACTGAAAACAAAGAGGAGCGATGCATTCTCAATATATGTCATTTTTTGAGATTCGTGACTAAGCCCATTTTGATATCTTTTCACTTTAAAACTGATTCAAGCTAATTAATTCTTATTCAGTACACAAGATTTTGTCTAATGCACTCTGGTGTCGGCCAATAACGACATATGTCTCATTCTTTTGATAATGTGTAACGTTATTCATCTGATCATACATCAATGAATAACGTGTCAATCGACAGTTTAATACCAAATTGATACTAGCTTTGTCTTTCGACTTGTTCATTCGCCTTTTTCTTTGAGCAACAAGTTAATTCAAGCATGTCTAAGCAATCCTCGTCTTGTTTACATCGGGTTCTGAAGAAGCTAGTTCGAAAGATCTGTTTTATGATTTTGTGCTTCATAACACTTGTTTCAAGTCTAAATATTGTGCTTTTCTATACATAAGTTTCTCTTATTCAATTTTTTTCTTTCTTTTTTCTGTTTCTATCGAACAAATAATGCATTTTGCTTGTATTTCATCACGTATATTGCTTTATCATATTATACTATGGCATATTTTCGTGCACAGTGCTCTCTTTTTACATGTTATCTCCCCCCAGTGTGCAAGAGAGTGGTAGTGTATAAAGCACCAAAACAGTGTGTCTTTGTTACGCCTATTGCATCGAGATAGAGTCGGTTATCACATACGTTTCTCAACTGACTCCAATATGACTAAGAGAAAATGCATATTATGCTGGAAATGGAAGGATCCAGTACAATGTCGATCGTTGTCTTCATCATCCTACGAATGGTTCCATGGATACCTCAAAGAAAAGGGTACTCCATTCGACAAGAATGATTTATTTCTTTGTCAAACGTGTGTATCGGACTTCTACGAGCTGAAGGAATCTCGTCTGGAATCATCTTCACCTGTCACAACGAATAGCTCCGATATCGAGTCTATGGATAGAACAACAATGGAAGACAATAGTGATTTAACATTAGACAATGTGATTTGTAGTGGATCCAACCAGAGTCTTTGCATTGTCTGTCAGCAGGAACGAGATGAGTTGTCGAACATGATCATTATGCCTAAGCCTGCTCGTCTTGATTTGCTCGTTATTTATAAGCTATATGCTCCGCATGGTGTTCGCTGTTGTCGACAAAACACTTATTGTTTTCGAGCCGATTTCGTCCTCAGCAGTTTATCAGTATGACTAAAAGGCAACAACTCAAGGCTGCTCTTCCATCTGAAAAGCTGATTGATCTTGTTGGAGACCTACTCACTCTTATTGAAGAGACAACTCAGTCTCGTCGCCTCGATTTTCTTGATCCATTGCTGTCGAATGAAGATTATGAGGCATGGACCGGATGGACAAAGGGTCAGTTTGAGTCGATATTCGAGGAACTTACCTCTTGTCTTCGATCTTCCGTCAATCGAAAACCAATTGATGCATTAGCAATTTTCTGGATTTAGTTGAAAACCATATCTGTCATTTCGACAGATCGGATCCCTCTTCAACTTTCCAGGTAACATCGTGAATCATTTCTCCGGTGTATTCATTTATCCTCTATTGAATTGACAGTAACTTCTTAAGTTCAGGAACAGCAGTAGGGATGTCAGTTTCGGGCTCCGTTCCAAGAACCTGGAACCCAGGCGGATTTCGAGTTCCCAGAACCCGTACTACCTTCGTGCAAAAAAGCCGTAAAAAACTATGAAAATACTCCATTGTATCTTAGAAATACATAAAATTGGATTGTGAAGTGGGTTCCGGGTTCCTGTTTCCCAGATTCCGGGAATTCCCCTGGGGACCCGGAAATCTGGAGTCTTGACACCCCTAAATAGCAGTTATTGTTTCGTGCTAAGTATTGTCAGAATCCTACAAATTTGTAGAAAAACCTGAGAAATTGATTGATTCTCCTTTATAGGCGATAGAGAAGCTCATCGACGATGTACTGCTGATGCATTTGACTCGGTGCGTATGTGCCTATCACGAGAATTTTGTGCCAAAGCATCTCGATGTTAATCATTTATCGCGTAATGAAGCACGGAAGCATAACACAGATTTTGTAGTTGAATTCTTTGGAGACAATGTAACCGTAATCTGGGATGGGACATATATTTATACAGGAAAAAGCAGCGCTCATTCTACTTATCGAGCTACATGCTCTGACCAAAAGCAGCTTCATCTTCTCAAATTTATGTCATTGGTACTTCCTGATGGCTATGTCCTGGACACTATCGGCCCGTTTCGAGGCACCATGAATGACGCAAGTATCGCTCAGCATATTTTGCGCACGTGCGACTCCCTCGTCGAATGGTGCGAAGAGAACGATACTATGTTAGTTGACCGTGGCTTTCGGGACATGATTGGCACATTCCGTGAAATGGGATATGAACCGAAGATGCCTGCTTTTTTGAAAAAAGGACAAATTCAACATACAACAGAGGAAGCGAATGAATCACGATTTTGTACTAAAAATCGATGGGTCGTTGAATCATATCATGCTCGAAAAAGTACAGAGGGGTGAGCTTTCAGGTCGTTCACATTGGAAAAAGATTGAAAACATTGATTTTTTCTTTCTAAAAATGTCTCTTGATGACTTACGTCTACTATTCTTTGGAACTTATCAGATTAAACAAGTACGAACATATGTAGAAGAGCATCTTGATGACGATGGTGATTTAATTGTAGAAATCGATAATTCCATCGGTGATATTATCCGTTGTAGCATTCAGAGTCGACACTCAAACGCGAGTGTGTACAAGTCGTGGATTCAGTACTCGTTAACTGGTGATCCAATTCGAGCATGGTTTTGTCAATGTAAAGCGGGTAACCGAACAGTAGGGTGTTGTGTCCATATCGCGAGTGTAATCTAGTATCTCTGTTATGCTCGCTATAACAATTTTACTCCATCTGTTGGTCGGCAACGAATTGAGCAAGCGATAGCCGAGGCAGAAAACAACACTGACAAAGACTAATTCGGCAGATCTGAACTCGATTATTGACTGATACATCTAATGACTATTCTTTCGAACAGAACTTATATGTATGATTTATCTGAATCTTTCATAAAAATACTTTAGCTGTCATTGTAAAACTTCCTAACATAAAGACAATCTGATAAGACCTCCTTGAAATGCATCTTTCGAATTTGAAACAGTATTTTCCTCGCGCACAGAAGTAGAAGCTGAAAGAGGGACCAAATATGACGATTTGAACGCTTGTTTGACTCCGAATGATATGATGTGAGAGTGCATTAGACAAAAGCTTGTGTACTGAATAAGAATTAATTAGCTTGAATCAGATTTAAAGTGAAAAGATGTCAAAATGGGCTTAGTCACGAATCTCAAAAAATGACATATATTGAGAATGCATCGCTCCTCTTTATTTTCAGCCCAATAATTTTGAGGTGAGGGTGATCATAGTATTAGAAAATAACATATTGATTCTAGTATACAAAAATAGTTTTAAAATATTGAAATCTTCAAATTTCATGAGATATGTGCACACAAAAAATTTGAGTCATATCGGTTATATGCTCATATAGCATTGTCATATGACATGACTCTGGCATACATCATACTATCGTATATTTATCCGAGTAACAGATATAGATTTTATGAAGAATGTTACGTTTGGATTATTGATATTAAAACTCTTATAAATATACTTTAGTTCAATATAAAATTAATCTCTATATGTATTATATTTCAAAAGAACGAAATTTTAAAAAATGGTATATACAGACACCATTGGGAAATAAAGGATTAATTTATTTTACATATTAATATGATTCACCTTGTAGTAGTCATAATTCATTGTTATATTGGTTGATCTTCTTCAAATTTAGCTTTTTCTGTCGGGCTATAGATAGATGATCAAATATAATTTATACGATCAAAACTATTATCGTATTTGTTGGAATTATAGTTTCCAAACAGATGGGATTTTTGATCATTATGTGATGAATAGATTTCACATAGTTTGAAATTTCGGATTAATAAAAAATTTTCCTTCACCTGCATTTCGTCTGACACATTGATTAAATGAAACATGTTCACATTGTTCTCGACTAAACCACCATCCATGATCCATCCAACCATTGTAAACACATTCTTTACCTAAATATTCAGCTGCATAGATAGCTGCACCACCAAAAGCTGATTTGACTTCGATCAATGAATGGTTACTTGGAATTCCTTTATTGTGCCTGTCAACAGATCTACTAATTGCTGATTTCCAAGAAATAGAAAAGAAAGATTCCTGACGAGCACGTTCCCAAAAATCGTATGTTATTGTCGGTGATGAACGCAATGCCCATGCATCATAATAGAATTTTGTTTGTGAAGCCGTCATAACTGCCCATGATGATAATGGATAGATAAAATTCGTAAGAAAATTATTGACATTGAATATTTCTGATGATGTTATATCCACATCGACTACAAGATAGTAATCAAATGATGGCATGTCACTACGAGCACGTTGAAGAAGATAATTCCGACAGTGAGCAAGACGTTGAGTGCCTAAGAAAAATAGTTTAAAAATCTTGTTTTATTTAAAACAATTGTTTTATGTATGGAATAGAGTCTGTCGAAACGCCTACGAACTCTTCTCAAAAAGAAAATATAGAAGAAAGTTATTAAGATGTTAAAAAAAACAACAGCAAGACTCAAAATAAGAATCATGCAAGTTGATAAGCTCTAAAATCTTTTCAAGTACAATGCGAAACCAAGATATCTACACCGAACACTTTTCTTACGAAAAAATTGGCGCCATCGTTGTCGTCCTGCACTATAAACATATATGTGATCAGGATCATCTGCTGCCCATTTTTGAATAATTTTCAATGTACTATCGGTTGAATCTGATTCACCCAAATACAGACGATAATTACGAAATAAAGCACCAATAGCACGTATATTGTTGTAAAAACCGCCCAAATAATTTTCCATATTTCGACAACAGGCTGTTATAACTAATGTCAAATTTGTTAGATTGACTTGTTCAATGCTTCTTGTTGGCAATGAAATGGATCGTCCTGTTTGATATGTTCGATTATCTTGCCAAAAAGCTACAGATGAAACTGGAGGTGCACTCATTATATATTCACGAATGAGTTCTCTAAGAAGTTGACCAAGAAGGAAAATTAAAATGCTGAGACATAACATTTGAAATATCTTGACGATATAGTGTCGACTTCTTATCATGTTATGATTAATCGAGATGAGTAACTTGAACGAATGAAAAATATCACATTTCTTGGTTCTAAAATAAGGGAACAATTTATTCTGTTTCACTGAGTCAACAATGTTATTTTACGAACAAGCTACTAACTTTAGAAACTTCGTCAATATTCAGATTTCTTCGTATTTTATTCACTTCTGAACATATTGTCAGAACAAAAAGTTGCTTGATTGGCTCCCGGAAATCTTCACTAAGATTCTACGTTGAGAACATGTAAAAACAACCGGTTGGATGTACAAATATCGAAGAAGCGTGTGTCTTAGTTAATCCAGTTGCTAAGTCACACCCTGTCATGCATGATTTTTGCGAGCATTTTTGTTACTTACAGAACGCAACAAAAAAAAAATTATATCGGCAGCGATTAGTATAAAATTATTGTTGAATTTATGGGTGCATGCATTACATGATGAATTTCTATCGAAAGCTATGCATTAAACTAACAACTTTTATTTTCTTTTCAAACAGTATTGTTAACATGAATATATTCACGTCAAAAAATAAAAAAGAATGGTCGATTTGAAATTAAGATAAATGAAATTAGTGTTTAAAATCTTTACTTTTGCATTCATTCTTTATAGGCTACTGAAGAAATGTTTAGATTTTGTATGTGCATTTATGATTTCTTTATATACATACAAATTTATTCAGCAAAGTTTTATCATTTCTATATTGGATATTTACCTCCACTATTACATAGAGTATCAACTATAAATAAATCTTGAGAGTCGGAGAGTATAATTCAATTTAAATTCACGTAATATCCATTTTAAAATGAATGCGGAATATTTTCCGTGAAAGTCATCAGAGGTCACTGTCGATGAAAATTTAACACATCCAAAAAAAGATACTAAAGATCAAATATTTATATGCACAGTAGTCTTGTTTATGAAATATTTTGTGTTTTTTTTGCTATTTTTTTTGAAGAATACACTTGGTTCTAACGTAAAAAACTAATAAATTCGGAAAATATTTCACATATTTTAACGTGTTGTTTTAAAGCATTGTCTGTATGGATCCATCAACAGAACCATTCTTTTTTTTTCTTATGCTCGAAGTTTGATCAAAAGTAAATTCATACGTTTTTTCAAGGTCGACACAAACACCAGAGCCAAAAATATCATTGATAAGAGAGGCAGATAAAAAAAAACTAATAAATAGCTTCAATGGCACACGTGTGAAAGAAAGACAGCGCATTTGGTATTGAGACGATATATCGATGTGGTGTGCACCATATTTCTATTGTTTTATTTGTTGTATGTGATCTTTTATATTATGTTATCTTCATTTCTCATGTATGTTATGCCAATAGGCTTATCACGTTCGAATGAGAGTGCATCCTTGTCCAAGTTAATACAACTCGAGTATATTGTGTAATTACTAGAAGTCTGGTTGTGACAAGAAATTGATTATCCAGTTAAAGTAAGGTTAATGAATCGTTATATCAAGCCATGGAAGTCTTTCTAATAACAATTGTTGACTAATCGTATAATACACAATTTTCCACTATATTTGTCCTCTTTCCTTTTTTATGGTATCCTATATTTTTTCTCTCCGCTCCCATCTTTCTCATACATAACCTCATATTGTATATGAGGTTGTGGCACTTGGATGTAGAGCAGAGCCAAATATACATCGTGTCGTAAAACATAAACATATATGCTTTCCTCTTCGTCATAACGGAACGAGATGTATGCTTCCGTTACACATGTGCCGCTTATTCGATAATGTCATTACCAAGGATATTAGTAACATCATTTCTTTTATATTTTACAGTCATCTCATTGACACGCCTGTTTTAAAAACAATTTTGTAAAAATCATTTAACAAAGTATAGGCGATTTTCATATAGATTCTTGTTTTTTTTTAATCAAATTCTATCTTTTTTGTACGAGCTTGGAATCAATTGTGAATCAATGATTACTACCACACAGTTTCCGAAAAAGTTGGCTCTCCTTATTGGTAATAACAATTATGAAGATGGGAAGAAACTCAATTGTTCCATTAACGATGCATTAGATGTTGGTAGTGAACTGGAAAAGATTGGTTTCCAAGTGACTATTGGCATTGATCTGACATATATGAAAATGGTCCAAAAAATCCTTCAATTTCAGCGACAGATTGACAAAGATGATCTCGTTGTTTTTTTCTTTTCTGGTCATGGGGTTCAGTGGGAAGATCAGAATTATCTTATTGCTATCGACAATAAATGTCTCTCCGGGGACTCTGAAATGTATCGATATCATACTATTCGTGTTCAATCGACAATCGAATCAATGGCAAAACATCAACCATGTGCCGTCATTTTCCTACTCGACTGCTGTCGCAATTATCTTGTAGAGAATCATACTTTATCAAACATATCCTTAACAAAAGCAGTACAAGTAAATGCAACAAACACTAGTTTTATATCAATGCAAGGTGTTACAGGCTCATTGATAGCCTTTGCCTGTGGTTCTAATGAGTCTGCTTTAGAAAACTCCAAGAATGGACGTAACAGTATGTTCACTTACCATCTACTCAAACATATTGCCGAACCCAATTTAAAAGTTGATGAAATGATGTGTCGAGTATCTAACGGAATATTTGAAGATACCGATGGACAATCCTGTTCGTATCGGCTGAGTTCATTACGCACACCCAACATCTATCTCAACACTGCACCAACAGGTTAGATTTCTCTTTCAATCAAACAAAAGATGAGTATCTATTTAATTGATTAAAAGAATACAGTTTTAAGAGATCCTTTTTTGTTTTGTTTAAAAACTATTACTAAAGCTCATTATAAAAATGTTACTGAACCATTCGTATATTGAATCGTACATCAATGTGATTGTCTAAAAAATAATTATCTTTTTCATTGAAGATCTTCCACTCTGCATTCATTTACCATCATCTCATCGAAATCAAAAACTTGAAGAACGAATTGACGGATATGAATCGCACTCAACAATTGACTTGAGTAATGAGAATTTGACTGATGAGGACATGGAAATTTTAGTCGCACAAGCCATCATCAAAAAACAATGCAAAAGACTTTATTTACAGAATAACAATATTACATCACGTGGTACATACATTATTGCTGCAGGATTGAAAAATAATACAACATTGGAAACATTGAATCTTTCCAACAATCATATTTCAGACATGGGTGTTAAATCATTATCGGAGAAGGTTTTATTAAATAACTCAATTCTTAAATTACTTGATCTTGGTTCAAATGAAATTACTGATCTCGGTGTACAACATCTGGCTGAAATGCTTAAGACAAATCGAACACTAATTCATCTTAGACTATCCTTCAATCAAGTTGGTGATCAAGGAATTCAACTATTAGCCAATGCACTCACTCGACAAAATATTACCCTTAAAGAACTCCATATCCGAGGAAATAATCTAGTCGGAGATTTGAGTATCGATTCTCTTGTACAAATGCTCAAATATAATCGATCATTGAAAACATTTTGGATAGATCAGTGTAATTTATCTAAGAAATGCAAAAAGAAACTTCAACAAACAGTCAGATGGAAACTATTTTTTTCTATTCACGTATAATAAAAGCTATTTTTTGTATGTTAATTTACAATAGTTCCTCATAGGAATTTTTTCTAGGAAAACAAAATTGAATTGATTATATAAACTTTACAAATTGATGTTTGTTTATTCTTCTAGATAATGAAGAAAAAACAATATGTCCTAAAGGAAAATAGTAAGATTTATTCAAAAAATGAAAAGATATTATGTTCATTAGTTTTATTTAATCGTTCTGGTGAAATTGATAATGGTGAATTTCGTTTTTCAAGTCGTGCTGCTGATCAACCATGATCAATTGAATGTCGTTTAAATATATCACTTGTTGATTTTGTTTGTAATGTATCATGTTCAGAAACAGATTGTAAACGTATTTGATTTAATGTTGGTGATGGTGTTGGTGTTGTTGAACCAGTTTGATTTGTAATATCACCTTCAATTTCAGTATCTGAAGAAGATGATGTAGCAATAATTGGTGAACGAATTTGATGTGTAGATGCAGATGGTGGTTGAAATTCTTCGCGATTAAAATAAGCTTCAATTGTTGTTGATATTGTTGGTGATGAACGAGAAAGAGTATTTGTATTTGTTGATAATAATAATGGTTTTTTAGCAACTATTGTTGGACCAATTGATACATGTTGTTGTTTACGTTGTTTTTTAATTTGTGTATCATCACTTCCTGTTGGATTTGTTGTATTAGATGTTTCAGTACCTGCAGTTCGTGTTGTTGAGTAATTCGATTGACTTTCATTATCATCTCGATGTTCTAAAATATTTAATATAAATTCTATATTTTAGAAAAAAATATTTTTTATTTTATATACCATCTAAACTAATCTTTTTTTATTTGATATCATTGAAACAACATGAAAATCACGCATAGTATTTTGATCATTTGATTTAATTGATAACCAAGCATTGCACGGAATATTATAAGCTATACTACGAATTGGATCATCAATTGAAATTTTATTTGAAAACCAACTTGCACCTTAAATAAAAATAATTTCTTATACAACAACAACAACAAAATATTTATTTACGCATATCTTTTCCATCATGTTCAATAGTTACTCCAATTAATTCTCCAACGTGATATGTTTGAATTGTAAATAAATCAGTTTGTTCTTTTAAAAATGGTACATGATGTGTTTCAGATTGAATAAGTTCATGAAAATTTGTATGTCCATTTGTTCCATAAAGTTTAATACGTATTGGATCATTTGTTGATGCACCATTACAATTTTCTGTTGTTATTGATATTTTATATTCACATAACAAACCTTTTGTAATTGTTTTAGATTTTTGCATCTTTAATTTGAAAAAAAAGTTAATTTTTAAAGAGTTTTTTTACTCGCAAAAGATGTTGTTTTAGCAAGAACATCTTCTGTTGTACGTTTTTCTTTTTTTGGATGTTGTTTAATTGATAGAGTTCTTAAATCAGTTGTTGGAGAAGTTATATTTGATTGATCACTATGATCAAAAAAAAATAATAATTCTTTTTCTTTTTGGTTATTTTTTACTCAGTTTGACGTAAAGATCGATTTATATTTCGTGAAAGATATATCGATGGAATCTAAATTGATTTAAAAAAAAAGTTAAATATGTATTTTTAAATATTATTAAATAAACCTGTTGTTGTGTTATTGATAAATTTGTTTCATAAATTGATCGTCGTGATCTAACCATTGATGCAAGTAGATCAGCTGTATTATCAATTAATTGATCTTGTTCATGACGTGTTAATTTAAATGCTGAACATTATCGAACATCACGATTAGCACTGCATGATGAATTTGAACGTATTGTCGATTTTAAACGTTGATCAGAAAATTTTGAATTTTCTCTTGGCTAGAAAAAAAAACAAAACCAATAGAATATGAAAGAGGTGTTTTGCTTTTGTTTTCTTTACTGAAAGTTTATATGAACGCATATGAAAATTAAGTTCTTCACAATACATTTGTTTTTCCGGACTACTTGAATTTGACTAAATCTACAAGAAAAAAAAAAGATTTTTATATTCTCTTTCTCGTAGAGAAGAGTCTTAGAAACATAAATTGTTTGCTTGCTTGATTGCTTGTGTGTCCGCACAAGGCCAAAAAAAAATTTATTAATATTTTCTATAAAACTTAACCAAAGGGTAATCGGGGTCGAGGAACTCGAATCTGATGTTAATTTTTAAAAATTTTTTTTGAGACTTATTTTTTTTACACAAAAAACCACCTTTTTTACAAAAAATCTTTTTTATAAGGGTTGACCGAAGGGTAATCGAGGACGAGGAGTTCAAATCTGAAGCCTGTTTTCTAAAAATTTTTTGCAGCTCAATTTTTTAAATAAATAAGTTTTTAACACAAAAAATATTTGTTTTTATGAGGTTTGGTCAAACACAATTAATATCCAGAAACTTGAATCTGACTTTGGTGTTTTTAATTTTATAAATGAATAGCTTGATGGTAGTTTAGAAACACGATTTCTACGAGAAAGAGGTGAGCGAGCCTTTAGACGAGCGCTACTTGTTAATATAACAATTATTAAATTTACATAAGTTTGTTTTGGTTTTTGTTGAAAATTTGGTAAAATGTTTTTTATATCTTTATCTGTTGAAGAATAATTCTGAAGTAATGGCAATTCTTTCATTGTTCCATAAATCAATTACAAAACAATAAAAATCTCTTATTGTTATCAAGTCTAGAAGAAACAGATGAAATAAAGATTAAAAATAACATAATAAACTATGGCAATTTAATTAATATTCGATATATGAATGTACCTTTGAACGTTATGATATTAAAATAGATAAACTAGTGACGCGATCACGTCATTTCATTGACTAGTTTACATTCCGTTTTCGTCATATATAATGTTTTTTTCTTTGTTCAGTATTGACTAGACGAACTTTATTTATCATATCTGACGATCATTCTTTATGAAATATTTTTCGATTATCTACACTCTAAAAAAAATTGGGTGTTTGTTACTATCGGAAACTCTTTTAGGGTTTCCGAGCGGCTTGGCAATCCCAACAAAAGTTTCCGAATGGCTTGAAAACTCTAAAAGAGTTTCCGATAGTAACAGATACCCAATCTTTTTTAGAGTGTATGGATATATAAAATCTAACTCGGATAATTTTTAAATTATTAGTTATTTACCGTTGCTTTTTCGATATTGTTATGACATCTTTATCTTTCACAGATATATTTGACAACGCAATGTATTTTAATACACGTGAAGGATTATTATTCAGATCTACTCGTCGATTTAGTATGTTATTTAAGAAGAATAATGTTCGTTATTGTATTGTTGGTGGATATGCTCTTATCTTTCATAATGTAATAAGAAATACAATGGATATTGATATTTTAGTTCATGAAGAAGACCTTAAAAAACCTTGTCAAGTTAGTTTTGTATTTTATACGATTGAAATATATCAATGAATAAAATTTTTGTTTATTTAATATTTTAACATATTATTTAGATTTTGATTGATGTTGGATATGCAAAAGTGATCAATGATGGAATATGTGCACGTTTTCAGCATACACATTATCTGTCAGTTGATCTTCTTACATCCAGGTCGAACAAAACGGTGACTTTACGGCCGAAAATGAACTGTTTCGCCCTGTAATCACGGGTACAGTTTTACGGCATCATAAACACGCTATATTCTCCTCCAAAACGGTTATCATACGGCTATGTACGGATTCGAAACGGGCCGTATTACTGCGCCTGGTATTACGATCAGTATACGATCCATTTTGATGTCATAAAGGCCGTATACGGACCGTATCGTTCGACCTGGGCAACACCTATTTATGATGCTCATCCATCAGAATTGAATACAATTGAAGATTCTGGAAATATAATCTTCTGCAGTCTTTCAAGTAAGAATAAGAAAATATTGAAAAAAGATGATGTTCTCTTTTTTTTTTACAGCTTTAGTTTTGACTAAAATTAAAGCATATATGGGACACTCACGGAAAGAAGAAACATTACCGAAAAAAATGATGGATAAATTGACAATTGATTTAATAAAAGTGTTTAAATTAGTGCTGAATAACATTACTGTTGCATTTCAGATCATGTGGATGTATGTAATTTAATTGTTACTCATAAGTTAGCTGTAGATTATGCAAAGAACAACAACTTTGATGATCTTCCACGACATGTTTATGAGAAGCTTCATCAAGATTTTTATAATAAAATAAATGGTCAATATTGTAAAAAACCAAACAAGCAAAAATGTATTTGTCAATAAGAAAAGCTCATTGAAGATACGTGGGTCATGCTGAAAGTTTCGGGATTCTTGATTAATTTAAGACATATGAACGACTTTGATTGTTGTAGTAGTAGATCCAAGTCTTAGAAGAAAGTCTACAAAATTTTGGCTTTTGAATATTTTCTCTTTCGGCTTTTTGTAGATTATCTAATACACAACTAACGCATTTTTTTGACATTGCTATGGATCTCATATGAGACCAAATTTGAGTTATGATTTTATTTGATTACAAAAAGAAATTGCCACAACAAGAATAACTTGAATCTTTACACAAAACATTTCGTGACTCTTGTGTTTCACATGGCATAGTTTACAATTGGTTTTCTGAATATAATCGTGGCAGAGATCAGTTTGAAGATGAACCTCATGCTAGTCGACTAAGAACTACGATCACTCCAGAACACATCGAAGGTGTTCGTCAGCTGGTCAACGTTAATCTACATATCACATAACAAAAGATAGAAGACACCTTGGAGATTGAATCGGCAGCAACTAAATCTATCCTTCATGATTATCTTAGTTTAAGGAAGGTGACATATCGTTGGGGTGTCTCATTTTTTGACAAAAGTTCAAAAATATGATTGTGTTGATTCACGCCTAGAAATGCTCGAAAAGTACGATGGCGACACATCAAAACATGAGTATGATTTTATTACTGGTGATGAAAGTTAGTTGTACTATTTCGACTGAAACACAAAGCGCCAAAGTAAATTTTAGGTGGCAAGTAATGATCCTCTTCCAATAAAAGTTCGCAGACAACATGCTGTTGGCAACGATATGTTTGCAAATCTTTTTATGAAATTTGATTTTAATACAATCATTCTTCTTTAAAACGGTAGAACAGTTACAGCTAACTAGTATACAAATGAATGCCTTTCAAATGTTTTGAAACAGGTGAAGAATCATTGACGTCTCCAGCGTTTTTAATAGAAAATAGAAATAGAGTGCCACTCGGTACTTTGAATGTATAATAAAAGTGCGATTTGGTACTTTGTTTTGAAAAACAAAGTACCACAAAGTGCCAAAGGTGAAAAATGTATCAAGAAAAAAAGTCGAAGTTATTAATAATCATATACTTTCATCATAAAGTAACTCTGTAGAAAAAACAAGTAGAAAAGAAAAAAAACCAGTAGCGGCGCGAAGAGGTCAGAGCAGGAGGAGGTATTTTCGCAAAATGGGGAAAACCTCAAAAATTTTCGCCGTCTTGGGTGGTGAGAAAGTATTTTTTCTGGCGTGTTGATTATTTGTTTTTCTCAAATTTTATTCATCATTTTCTATTTTTTTGGTGATCACGCTATTGGCAACATTATTAGTGATGTCTGGTGTGTCTTTACTTGAAATATTTCGACAAAGTAAAAATTAATGTGAACCATTACTAAAAATTTTTATGCTTTAGAAGATAGTATGACTGAACCTTACGCTAAATTTTCAAAAATTGAAGACTCTTTCACATAAAGATTGCCAAGATTTTCGCTTATGTCTCACCAAAAATGTTTCACTAGTCTTCTACTATTTTTTGATCCTCTTCGATTGTCATTAATAGAGTGTTTAGGGAATTATAGAGATTTCGTGCGTTATTTGGCGAATTCTCAGAGGTTGAGAAGAATAGAAATGATCTTAATCTCAGCTTTTCAGCATTTTCCGCAAAAAAACCGTAAAAGGAGATATATTTACACAAAAACATGTGACAAGCTCAAAGTTTTGCACGATTGATTAATTTAAAGAGTCGTCTATTGGACACGATACATCACTGCTTTCCAAAGGCCTTTCAGTAGAAGCAAAACTAACTTTTATTTTTTAGCGAATGTGGAAGAGGTTAAACTAGAGTAGAGCTTCTTTAGAATCGGGAGAAAGTTCTATTTCGAAATGCAGTTGAACCCTTCGAAGCAATAAATTAAAAAGACAGATGAAATTGAAGCTGCTCCATACAGATGCATAGCTTATCAAGAATAGGTCAGTCTACATACGTTAGTGTACAGTGATTAGATTTTCTACGTTCTCTATCAATAAATTTCTCAGCTAAACATTAATTGCGTATTTTGATTCAATAAAATATCGCTTTAAAGTTTTCTAACAGTAAGATTATAATTATAATTCTTCATATTTACTAATTTATTATTGAGATTTTGGTTGAGCGATGGAAGAAAATTTTCTTTTTTGTTGCAAAAGGAAGAGAATTCAAGTTATTGTTCTCAAAAAACTGAGAAAGTGAGGATCAATGTATCCCAATTCAAGGAAACTTCCAGTGTGAATCTCTGAAAAATTAGATAAAGCTGTAACCCCAATTTCCAACAGCAAAAGAAAGGTAGTCTTTTCATCCTACTTGATCACAGACTCTTAGAACTCTCGAGTCAAGCTCATTTTCTCACTTAATCGGAGAAAATCTGAGACCACTGTTTCCTTAAATTCAGGAAAATTAAAAATTACTTTTATCTAAATTAGAGGAACTATAAGGTCATTTTTCAAAGCTGAAGAAAACTTGTGGTGATCTTTCCCCAAAATGGAAAACAATTTGAGACTATATTCTTGCAAAGCTCGAGGAAATCTGAGTTTCCTTTCTCCTAAAAATTTAAGAAATTCTGAAATCATTTTCGCTCAAATTGGAGAGGATTTCAGATCATTTCTCTCAAACTTGGAAGGAAACTGAGGAATCTTTTTCACCAAACTGACCAAATCCTAGAGTCATTTTCTTAAAAAATGAGAGGAAATCTGGGATTATTTTTTCCCGATATGAGAAAATTTCAGATGATTTCTCTCAAAATGGAAGAAAAATTCAGGAAAATTTTCGCCAAAGCAAGAGGGGGTACTCTCCCTAACTCCTCCCTCGGTCGCACCGCCACTAAGATCA
>JAJEKB010008436.1:0-20155 GCA_022393335.1 Macrotrachela quadricornifera | reverse complement strand
GGATTCCAAGGATTCCAATTACACAGAATCAGCTGTTTCCCCCTTGAGTTCACTACTAAAATCGGTCAGTGTGTTCGGCCGGCCGTCCGTTTATTCGATAACTCTTCAAAAATGTGAGTGATTGACCGGAAATTTTTTTACAAAGCTTTGTCTCATCAATATCTCGGTGAAGTTCGAAGATGAGAAGGATCTGGCAAGAAATAGTTGAGTTATCGAGAAAATTGTCATTATTCACCAGACCATCCCTGAGGGGGAGAATACAGGGATTTTTTCAAAATTTTTTTTTTTCTCAGAACTATTTAAAATATATATGAATCGACTCACTTTTTAATGGTGATTCCGAATATGATATTAATTTTGAATGAAATAGTAGTTTTTTAAGTGAAAGTTGCATAAGCAGGGTCCCAAAATCTGTATCTTGAGACCAGTGTACGTAAATGTCTCAGGTGACTAGTGGTTTTGGGGTATTCTAGATGCATGATTTTGTCGCTACTAATAAGAGTTATCAAATGGAAAAAATCCCAACTCTATAGCTATTAGTATTGATGGATTATTATGAAAATACTGATATCTCTGTATATCATATATCTATCATAGATCCATGAGGTTACTTTTGACCATAATCTCGGCAGATACAATCCTAAATCCATTCTTAATCAACTTCACCTACCCAATTCTCTAAGCTGAGCACAAATCTGAACTCCATTTGTGTGATTTCTTAAGATATTCAATCACTGTGGAAGTTGAGTCAATAATCAATAGACAGGGTCGACTACAGTGTCATCCAAGCTCGCTTGGCTCCCCAGGTTTTCTATTCTTACAATTCAGTAGCAAAAGATGTGTCTTGATGAGATCTATGTCTTATAGAAAAATAAGCCTAAGATCTCCTACACCAGGTGAGAAGAATCCAAAATACCACCGTCCCGCAGTGTAATATTGCTTCGAATGTCCTCAGTTTTTGAATTCTATCACTTCTTTTATTTCAAAACCTATTCACTTGAGTAGAATGAATTTGTAGACTAAACTGTTTTCTGTCCAAATGAGATGTCCCAGAGCTCAAATGGGCAATTCGTTCACGAGATGAGGTCAAAATGCTGAGCATATACTCAAGATAGATAGTTTTTAGAGAGTTGGGTCAAACTCAATTTGTCGTCAATTATTTTTACTTTTTTACTGTTTAGTCGTGACATAAACCATGCGCTAATAACTAATAATACATTCTACTTCAGTTTGACTTATATCTATAAAAATTTCTCGTTAGATGATTGAGATGGTCTGCTCAAACAGTTCATTTTGTGTACTCAAAAAGTTCATAGACTGTAGAATCGGTCAGTGTGTTCGTCCAATCGTCCGTTTACACGATAGCTTTTGAAAGGCTCATCCAATTGTCATGAAATTTTGTACATAGAATTATCTTATCAATATCTCAGTCGAGAGAAGAAGATGAGGGAGATCCGTTAAAGATTTGCTGCGTCACGGTAAAAATATTCTCATTTTCTATGTAAATAATGACCTTTTCTAATTTTTTCTAATTTTCTTTAAAGAAAAGATTTATCACAATCAAAACAAAACTTCAACTATCATATACCAATATATAGAAAATTTCATGGGTTGCAAAACGATGCTAAGTTATAGGGATAAATAGGTTGCGCACAAGATTTCGTCTGTGTGACAGTGTCGAAAAATTCGTATATCTAGACAATATGTCAGTGTGGTATTTGTTTGTTTTCGATGTTACCAATACCATTTTTTTCAAAGTAGATTGAACTCATTAAGAGCTATAAAATGATGCAAAATAATAGGGATAGATATGTTGCGCTTAATTTTTCTTCAATGTGACACGTGAGAAAAACCATGAAAAAGCCATATAACTCAATTGTGTGTCTGTGTGACATTCGTTTGTTCTCCATAAAGCCAACCTTATTTTGATGTACTCGAAAAGCAAAGTTCACGATAGACTGATTTTGATCAATCTGTCTAAAAAATTTTTATCGTTGAGCGCAATAAGGAACTGCCCCTTAGGTCCTACAGATGCTCTCTTTTTATCCCGTAGAACATGGTGAGGAGTTAGTTCCGAAGACTTTATTTATTTGCATAAATGATAACTTGTTTTGTGAAACACGATCTGAAAGAGAGTGTTGAAGTGTTTAGGGGTAGAAATTTGGACTCTCCCTCCCCCCACAGACCATGAAAGGCAGACTCGATGACCTTTGTCACAGACTGTGACCGACAGCGAAAACAATTATATCGTGTTTCACATTTTGATCCCGTAGGGATTGCGCTGAAAGCTTATTGACAATAGAACTCAGAGTTGAAACCGGCCCGGGAAAACCGGCGCGGACCGACCGGTCCGGTTGGAACAGCTAGGCCGGCCGGTTTTAACCGGTTTGAAAAAGTTGTGTAATTCCTAGTTTTTTAATAAGATAATATTATTTATTTCGGCTTTTCACAATTTTTCAAACAAAAAGAGCAAAAGTTTCGCTTTTCGATGTAAATTCAAATTTTTCTATACATTAAATTTCCTCTTAAAAGATTTCTATTACCTTCTATTTACAACATCTTAATAATCAGAACAGTCACATATTTATCGTTATTTCTTTTCTATGTGTTCCTTTTAGTGGCGTAACCAGTATTTGCCGGATGAATGGGTGCTACCCTACCAATTTTTAAAAATACTATATAATATTTATATAGTGATGCAGCATGTATTTTTTTTCGCATTACGAAAAGATTTTAGCTTATTTACCCTTAAAATTACGCTTTAAATGTTACTATTTTTATTAAATGAAGAAAATATCCAAATCCAAAGGCTACAAAGACTTTACTTTAACAAAATTCTACTATTTTTATGCGAATCAGCAAAACCATCGATGAGTTTCTCGAAGGCAATCACAAAGTCGCGCTCCAGTGCTAAAACACATATAGGATGTCTTGAAAGTCTTTAGAGCTGGAAAAATTTGAATATCTTCAACATTCTTCAACCATATAAGCCGAATTTTTTCTGAGAATAGAGGACAGAGAGGTTTCTATTTTTGGAGGAAATGTCCATTCATGGTCATAAAACCACCAAAATTTTCCTTACTACATAAATAAAGTGTGCAGAAATGTTTCTTGCTCATAGCTATAGTCCGATATAGTAGAATATTGCTTTACTTTTTATTAAGCAGAACAGTTAATGTCCACATGCGTTTGTGTTGGCATCTTTTCTATACGCTTCGAAATAAAAAGAGAAATGACATAATGACTAAACATCGTAAATGATCCAGTTTTCAGCAAAAAACTACAACAATAGAGTTATTCGTTAATGATGAATAAATCCCCATTAAAGTAACCAGTAATATAGTGAGGAAACGTTTGGTGCTTTTATGACGATAGAAGGACTGTTCCTTTATGAATAGAAACCGCTCTCTGTCCTCTATCCTCAGAAAAAAATACGGCTTATATGGGTGAAGAATGTTGAAGATATTCAAATTTTCCAAACTCTACGGGCTTTCCGGACACCCTATAGATCGTTCCCAAACAGACACCGTTGTAAAAATAAAAGGTCGGTCTTCAAAAATTTTGGATGAGTGGGCAAACAGGTCCGGTGAGTGGGCAGCGCCTACTCATGCCCTACCCTGGTTATGTCACTAGTTCCTTTTGATATTAATTCAATTCGTGTCACCATACCGATACATATGTTTAATTAAATTAATAAAAAAGAGAGCAAACCGTCGAGCTGATTGTAGAAATAGATACACGCACGATACGATAAGTATTCGTCATATATTGTTTTTATTCAATACAGTAAAAGTATAATATAATCTCCTTATTTTTATAATTATTATGGATGCGGACAATCTTATTGCACAGCAAATTCAAAAAAAATAAAACTAAAATATTTTGAATTAATTAAAAAGGAAAAAGGTAATAATGATATATGGAAAAATGATGTATCTTTAGTTAGAAAGAAAAATGAAAGTGGCAATATACATGAAAAGGAAAGTGTAAAAATCAATTTATGAAATAAAAGTCTGTCCAGAACTATGAATTATCGTGTTCGTTATTTATCTGATTTGTAATAGAACGAACAACGTTCTTTCCTCTGTAAGCGTACGATTTAAAGAAGATTATGATATTTGCTAAACGTTGTCCGGACCATGTATGCAAATAAAATTCGGTCATATAGACTCTCGATGGATAAACGAAAAGTAGCCATGTGAGACCATACGGTACGTATTGTAATGTATCGATTAAGACTTTTATTATAAATTCTGATAGCGAAATACCACATTGATAGTACGACGAATTCGGAGGACTCGTACCGGTGAGAATATTATAGGGAATTTGACAGATACCATGAGCAATTGGTGGTACACAGATAAACAAATGAGATTTTAGTAGTTTCAAAAATGTTTTTATGCACGAACCATTTTCCATACCAAAGTCATGTATATGAAGTGCCAAACTGATCAAAACCACTAGAGTTGCCACCACATAAATTGCAATACCTGCTCCAATGAAAAACGCCTGAAAAACACTGCGGAGAGTGTGTAAACTCGATATATCCCAATCACATCGGTACACGAGTAATGGTGTAGCACAGCCGATAGCTATTGTAAAGATAGCTATGATCGTAACATACGATCGCCATCGATTGTACGGTTTAGTATCGAACCGTATAAACAAACTACGTTCAAATGCAATACACGAATTCAACCATTTGCAGAGATAGAAAAAGCAATTGAAACCAATACCTAAAAAGCAGTCATTTACTTGAACTTGGTAGTAGCTCGTGGTTTCATCTGCTACTAACAAAATATATCCTAAAAATGATAGAATAGCATAGACGAATAGGTAAACACCACAGTTTGTAGAACGTATTCGTCGACAACAAATAAATAGTTCGAAAATGAGAACATTATTCAAAACTGAAAAACAGAGTAGAATAATATATACGAGGGAACAAGCATAATTTATGTTAAACTTTCCGTCTCTCCAAACGAGATTCTCACAAAGAATTCCGTAATGACATTGATCACATTGACAATATGTCATATTGGATGAAATATTTAAAATACATTGACCATTATTCTGACAATTTAACTGATTCATTTGCAAGAATCGATCATATTTGGATTTGGCATGGAGTACAGAAAAAAATCGAATGGCGTATGGACGAGATGCGATAACGTCTGTATTACGAATCTACGATTCAAAGTATAAAACTACTAGTTTTTGCCTTTTATTTATGTTCTTCATTTTTTTTCTCGGTTTCCATTATATTGAATAAATTACACAGGTGAAGTTGGCGGCGAATTCGAGTAAATCCATTGGTCACTTGTTTGCAAAATATGTTCCAAATGTTTCAATGGTGTTTCAAGTACAAGTTGATGAGCTCTATCGATTGGTAGAATCAAATTCTCAATAATTCAAACTAGCTGAAAAAAGAGTACAAAACATCGATATTTCACTGTACAACAGACCACACTGCCAAAAAAATTCGGTATTTTGGGTTATTTTTTTTAGATAGTCCGACCTATTGGGACTCTGATTGTGCCAACCGATTCAGCCCATCAAGTTTTACTTGGAGCATCGTTGCAATATCTGAATTATGCTCTCAAGCAAACCCTTAGTGAAATTACTTTTCTCATATGGTTTTTCTGTAACCTTTCTTCCCCCTCCGCAGAATAGAAGCCCAGTAGGCTTCTAATATGTTCTGAAAATCATAAGTTTGGGCATAAACTTTTATTGCGATCAACGTTTTCATATTGCAGTTAAGATTTAATTAGCCTACAGAAAGAAAAGGCCTTAAAAAATCACAAATCGAAACTATTAAATTGTTTGACAAATTTCAAAGTAGCTATCATGGATTTTTATAAGCAAAGAACTAATTATCAATTCTCTTTTGATTATATACTATCAAAGTGACAAAGTAATACGCTATTTATATAACATTTTACATTCAAATACTTCTCTAACCTCATCATTTCGTAGATCTTACTATGCGCACGAAAAGCTGTGTTTAACATCACAGTTCAGACGCGAAAAAAATATATTTTAATTGTCGCCATAGAAATGGAAAATAAACTTGTGACGAGACAATAAAGTTCTTCGATCTCTTGAGAAATGGATAATCCAATTCTAAAAAGTGTTATAATAATTAATATTGTATCATTTTACACTGGTATTATTTTAAAATCTAATAAGCTATTGCATAATTTGTATTGGTGATAGACCAGCTTTCTCAGACGTCTCATTTTTCAATCAAAGGTTTTCTTATATCGCTTCTAAGTCAAGAAAAAAGCTCAACATTTTATTTTTGAGTTTTACATAATCTTATAAGAGCAAGAAGCCTAACGAAACGATACCATTTCATGCGTAATTTCAAATGGTATAAATTTGATAGAATAAAAAAACCGCTGAAAGTAAAAAATATTGGAACAAAAGCATTAAAAGTGCTGTTAATATGGCTTCAGTACACCCATTCATTCACATCGCGTGAATAATCTGCAAAATGATTTACATCTTTTATTTGTATACGATTAGTGAATACTAAAGATGTATAAATAATACTTTCAATATTTTGTTTTCGATGTTTTTTATTTTTACCAAATTATACATATTGTAATTTGTATTAAATGGTTCTTACACTCCAATGCTTTATTAATCAATATGCATAAAAAAATGTCAACACTTGAAAGACGTTCATTTGTCTGCTGATAAAAAATATACAACGTAAGGAAAACTAGACATAAACTCAGCCACAATAAAACAGTAAGAAGCAGTAGGCTAATTTATTCAATTTGTTAAATTTTCTATTTCTGTTCATTTTGAACGGGGTGAACTTCTAATATGTCTGAAAAGTTATAATCATCGGACTGAGCTTCACTTCTGGATGGGCTTCTATTCTGTGAGGGGGAGGGGGGGGGTGGTAGTAGAAAATTACTATTCAACTTTGTTCCACATAGTTTGACTTATGGAAAATCTGATTGTATCAATCGACAGAGCTCATTAGGTTGTGGTTGGAACATCACTGAATCATTTAGAACAAACATCCAAATAGGTTTCGCTTTGAAGGTCTGTGCGACCTGTCCATTTTATCGAGCGAATATAATAAAGATGACTGACTAAAAGCTAAAGGTTTAGATAAAGCACTGAAGCTACCATCTTACCCTCACCCTGATCTGTCGATCATAGCACAAACCACGATTTTCAGAGCAGCGTCATTCAGACGTCTCAAAAGATTATTGGTCTGTCACTTACACTGGTTTGAGAATCACAGCCTGTCCCTATGACAGGCAGATCAGGTTTCGGTTGTGTGGTAGTCTCGATGCTCCATCTGAACACCTGATTTCCGATCTATAATCTTTATTTTATTCGCTTGAAAAAGTGAATAAGCTTTGACAGGCCGCGCTGATTTTAAAAATGAGGCCTGTTTGGACCTCTGATTTGAAATATGTTTTCAAGGGAATCGCCGATCGAATTACTCGAATCTGTTGTCAACTTTGCCAGCGTGAATAGATTTATTTTGATTAAAAACAGAAAATAAACCGAATGAAACTGCAAACATATCCATTCGTTCATACTTAAAACAGTCAAGTTCTGGTCCAAAACATATTTTTTTACCGAAGTGTTCAATTGGTACTTTGCTGATGGTATCATAAATATTTGAAGGCAAAAGTACTTCATCTAATTATTTGAAGCGAATTTTTCAGTCTAACACCAACTTTGAACAGCTACCAAAGTCAATTCGAATGGTACAAGTTACAATTTTTTTACGAACACCTCTCAAATGTCGGTGAAAATCTACAAACACCAGCTAATTGACAATAAGAGCTCATTTTGGCTGATCTTCATCCAAAATTTGAACTACTTGATCAAAATATAGTTTATAAATATCTATCAACATTTCTTCCACCACATGATGGTATATATAATCGCCTACGAACACCAGCTTTATTTAGAAGATCTCCCTTGAAAACATAATATAGAAGCTGTTTAGTATTGCTCATATTAGATACATTATATAAAAAACTGATCAAAATGAAAAAACTCAGTTTTGATTAATTTCTCAATGACAGTATTTATAATTTTTTTCGAGTCTCTGTAGGTGACCTATAACTCCGTCGTTAACCAGACTTTTTTTCCGGCTTGATAAGAAATACTGGAGACAGTCGTGATAGGTTGTGTCCTGAGAATAAATGAATAGTAATTATTAATAATTACATTACGCTCTTGAATTGTTCATCATGACCATGTACGAGAATCATGGAGAAACCAATAAAAAACACAATAAGCAGGGCATGGGATTGATGATCAGAGCTTCTCCTCTTATAAAAGGACGAACTAATTCGCAATCACCAGCGTCGTATAACGATCGAATTAAATCACTCTTTAGTGTTCTTATCACTCTATCGATAATGTCAATCAGGTCCGAGAAGGACTTTATTTCCAAATTGGTTTCATTTTTTAGCACATGATTCATTGCTTCAACATCGCTATTGTACAAAAGTTGAGGATTACCATTTACATTCACGTAGTTTATTGGCAAACGTACTGATGCTAACATATGGTTTCAAAAAACATCAGATTGATACCATTCGAACCAATCAAAAAAATCCATGGATGAATGTTCATCTGAATTATCTTCACTTCCGATACCATTTGATGCTTCTCTTGAAATATCCAAACATTCTTCGAACTGTACTTCAGCTTTTGATTGAAGAAGTGATTCCAATAGACCCAAAAATAAGGTGTAACAATGCATAACGTTGATCTATTGTCGCACGTGATTTGATGAAGTAATGTTCAATATTTTATGCACATGACGCGTGCAAAACAAGATATACTGAGTTTGGAAAAACAACAGTCATTGTTTTTAGTATTGATTTCACTCCATCACTACCAAAGCTTTTTAGCACAAATTCGTTCAATTCTCGGCGGAGCAGTTCAAGTAACTCTTGGCACGACTATGAGTCCTCACTATAATATATCATTGTCGGACCTAGCATAACAAGAGCCTTCTTAGTTTTACGATTTTGAAGAGCTAGATTTCGAAGATTGAAAGTTGTATCAACACATACACTAATGCTTTTTGCGCTTTCCAAATACTAAGTATAAGACCTTATACTTAAAGACAAATATATGTACTTGCGGATTCACATGCAATTTTTGTCTTTATCTACAAGTTCTGTGCTTGTTTGCTATAACTGCCCTCGTACGGTTTTAGACGAATCTAGGCTATTTAGGCCTGAGTTTGAGTTAGGCTCCGGCTCTGACAGAAAGAAAAATCCTTGTGTCAAAGTCTGTGAGAATTATACATACCCAATACCGATGGTGTAGGGACAGATGATGCATTGATACAGCAACGTTTGATCTGTATGATAAGATGATCATGAGACAACATAACAATGGAAGCTTCATTTCTACTTATAGAAAATCGTGCAACTATTGCATTTGGATTCTCTAAGTATTTCATCACAGCTATATATTCTTCAATAGTTGCATTGTGCTAGATGTGTGACAGTTCACCAGTTCTAGAACCCAGTTTTTTTTTAGAACTGGGTTGGACCACCAGTTCTTTTCTTGAGAACTGGGTTGGACCACCAGTTCTTTTCTCGAGAACTGGGTTCGATCACCAGTTCTTTTCTCGAGAACTGGGTTAGATCACCAGTTCTTTTCTCGAGAACTGGGTTGGATTACCAGTTCCTTTCTTGAGAACTGGGTTGGACCACCAGTTCTTTTCTCGAGAACTGGGTTAGATCACCAGTTCTTTTCTCGAGAACTGGGTTAGACCACCAGTTCTTTTCTTGAGAACTGGGTTGGATTACCAGTTCTTTTCTTGAGAAATGGGTTGGACCACCAGTTCTTTTCTCGAGAACTGGGTTGGATTACCAGTTCTTTTTTTGAGAACTGGGTTCGAATATCAGTTATACTAGTCTCACATTTTAAAAGTGATGTATATTGTAGTATGATAAAGAAAGGTGAAGAAACAAAAATTCAGTCTAGGTGTCGTGAACGTACAGATGTTAAGTTTTGCGAAAGTAGTAACAAGTAGTCAGTTCCAGTTCCTTTCAAAAGAACTGGTGGCCAGTTCCAGTTCCTTTCAAAAGAACTGGTGACCAGTTCCAGTTCTTTTCAAAAGAACTGGGTGGTGGAACCAGTTCCGTTCGCTGATCGGGAACTGTCATACATCTACATTGTGCTAATTTCAAGCATTATATATTAGATTTTTATTACGAATAGTCGCCAGAACAGGACTGAACGATTGTTCCATGCCGATGATGTCCTATGTATAAAGTGTTAATGGTTTTGTTGAGTACGGATAAGACTGGATTATTCATAAAATATAGACAAACATGAATTGTGAGGAGTGTCATTCTGTATTTTATTTTACTATTTCATTTTTTCTAAAACAGCCGCCATGGTTGAGTGGTTACGTTGTTAGACACGTACCCACAATATACTGTGTGCAAAATTCAGCAACATTACCCATGGAATGATCCTGGACCAGCCACTAACGGCTAAATTGTCTCAAATGATTCATTCCATACGAATCATTCATGCTGATTACATCTTTATAGTCAGTATGTTAGGCGGAAGAGAGTGCATTTTTTAAAGAATGAATGGTTGCAGCTGTCCGCAATCATTGCGTTGCCGGTAAACCGGTCAATTTTCCTAAGGTTAATCACTGAGGACTTGCGGATCCAATTTTTTTAACCGAAACTTGCACCATGATCCAGTTGAGCTCGAATCGAGTGTGGATCTGAAGTAATCCGCGAATCCCTAGCGATCAGCCAACGGTAGATGCTCCGATCTAATATGATGTATTCAGTTCTGTCTCGTTATCGATGGCTTTATTATCTAATCAAGCTTTACGTATAGATCCTCACATGAACTTCTTACAAGTTATAATCCCTAGTTTTCATATGAGTGCCAACGTTGGAATTAAACATGCACCGAGCCCGAACGTTCAGGTTCGAGTTTGGGTTGTGGAGATGTTGACCAAACTCAGATAACGTCGAGCATTCAGATGATTTTCCTGGGATTTTTGGAGTCATATTATCACTAAGCATATCTTAAGCATGTACCGAATCTCGAATTTGAGTTTGGGTTTGGTGCATGCCTAACTGAAATATATAGTATCTGGGATTAATACTTAATCTGATCACTTTGCGCACCCATTCAAGTAAATTTTATTTCTTGGATGATATTTTCATGCAATTAATTTGTGCTATTTGTACTCAAGAGAAAAGAAATTAAAAAAGCACTTGTCCAGTGATAGATATGCCTTGCACTCAATAGCATTAAGTAGAGAATAGTAGAAGTGCGAATCACTGCGCTAAGCAATTACCTAGTCGATACTAATAAACATACTTTAATTCTTTCCAAAACGGATGGTAATGTTGATGTAAACGAAATGTGCGATTTCTTAGTGTTACCATGTGGGTTTAAAGTGAGTTTTTATTCTGATGCGAGTGTAGCCCTGATATATTGAAGAAATATAGATAATTTTTCATAACTTGAATCTTCCAATGTCTGAGTTAAATAGCAGATCACTCGTCGAAACAAAAAGTCTGTTTATTATTCAGTTTGTATCTACAAAATGGGCGACATATCGACCTTTCATGCGTGTGTTATGATAGAACCGATCTCGTAAATCACCACGAACAATTTGATAATTATTATTTTTTGTCAACACAGAATGGGTATCCATGGAACCATTTTGAAGCTAGACCCTGTTATCATTTTTGTCGATGGATAAACGCTTTTCTTCGATATATTTCACGATAAAAAAAAGGCGAAGTTGCCATTCTAGACAGCTCAGCGCCAACCAAACTTGCTTAAACATCATTCAATGCTCGTTCTATAACTAGAGGAATTTCAAGAAATGCACGTCTTATTCCAAGACGAACATTTGGCGAGTTATTCTCGTTGTTTTCTTCATTAATGATATTCTTTCTTTCTTTCTCTTCTCATATTTCTGATGCTGCTAAACGAGGACTTGCTCGCATGGGCGTCGTGTATATGTTTTCAATTGTTGATTGAATATATGTAATTGTATTATTATTGTATTTTTTTCTTTTTATCATTTAAATATATTTTACTTTTTGCGTACGTTACTAATAAGCTAGTGCTTTTTGAAATATCTCAATTTATTCTCTAAATAATCGCATTCCATATAGTTACAATGGTGAAACGAACTGTCACAAACACAAAATTGTATTATGATGAATATGATCCGTAAAGAATTTTTGTCAACCCAAGAGATGATATTCTTTCAAAAACCAATCGTATGCAAGTAACGACAAAACAAGAATTTTACGATTTCAAAGCATAAATTGAATCATTTGTACCTTTTGGTGCTATTGCAGTTAGTTACCAACTTCAAAAGATATATCGCTTGAAACTTTATCTATCATATCAAGCACACGCTTTGGCCTCCGTCAATCTACCTAAAGGATTAGCTAATATTTTGAAAATCAAAATCGGTGGCTTCGATCTTATTGTCGAAAGTATTTTTGGAGATGTACTATTAACACGCATCCATCCCGAAAATTTTATTATGAAAACGTGCTTAATCAAGCCAAATAGTATAATTCTACATGAACCTCCTGGTACTGGTAAACTTTAATTGCTCGGACAATATGTGAGTTACTAAATATTCGGCCTATAATTGTTAGTGGTCCAGAAATATTTAATCATATGCTCGGTGAATCTGAGCACAAAATACGTGATTTATTGATACTGCTCGTCAAGATCAAATGCTATGTGGACCAAACAGCAGCCTTCATGTAATTGTAAATGAGGTATCCGTCATGCTGAAGGAGTACGTAGTAATGTCGAAGATAGTGTGACCACATAGCTACTTCCCGAAAAAGATAGAATGTTTCATTTGGATAATATATTTCTGATAAGCACTAAGAATAATATCGATTTAATAAATCCTGCTCTTCTTCGATCAGATCGCATTGATATTACGATCGAGGTAGGCCTACCTGGTCGTAATAGACATTTGGAAATATTCGATATCTATACAAAAACCGTTACTTCGTAATGCAATATTGCAACCTGGCGTCGATGTTGATTATATTATTCAAAATAGTGAAGTTTTTACAATTGCTGAAATAGAACATATTGCATACTAAGCTATTCACAATGCTATGTATCATGATATGTTGAATAAAGGATCTGTGAGCATTACATTTGAAGAAGTGAATCAACTGCAAATGTGCAACTCAGACTTCATACCTGCTTTTTCTAAGGTACGAGAAATATATGGTATCTATAAACAATATTTAGATCAACTGGTTCGAGTTTTGGGTAAAGGTTAATGTTCGATCGAATGAAGAGAAGATAAAGATAATACCCAAGATTAATTTTTTACAACAGAAAAAAAGAGCCTTTTATAGCACCATCAAGCACACGATCGCGCAACAAAAAGAAGACAAAGACAAGGAGGAGAAGAGCGTCTGCTGACGTAGAATGTTAAAATTCAAACAAAGGATGATAACGGATGCGTCTCCCTTCTAGAAACATCAAGAAAGAAGATGACGTTATGCATCTTTTTCCTGATTGCACAAAAAGAGTGAGAATTTACATAATGTACAAAGAGAAAAGGGAGAGAAAGAAAAAAAGAAAAAGATTGACTGACACCATCAATACATAGTAAAGTCCATTTTTCAGGGGCTTTCTTCAAGTATAAAATTCATAGATCATCCTGTTTGAATTAATAGAAATACCTTTCTAGAAAAATATTTTTACGCACCCTGTATCAATGAAGGGTTAGTATATTTGCTTACCAATTTTTGTCAATAGTTTGCTTTTACATGTAAAAGCTGTGGAAGTATATGTAACCATGATCACTTTCGTCTCCTTTTCATAGGTTTTTTTTCATTTGAATCACTCATTTTCTGAATATCTGACTTCCTCGCATATTTCCATCTCTAATTATTTAGTTTTGTTGCATTCTACCGTTTCTTCTCGTTACTATTTCAGAAAGATCAAATGACTAGTCTGAAAAAACTAGTGGAAGTGATCGAAGAACTTGGTGACTACGATCTTCATGATATTTTACGCCGACGAAAGAAAGTAGAATGGTGTGAATGGCATTTGAATATTGATAAAAATGAAAATGCTATTAGAATTGCCAAAAAATTTCATGAGAAAATTGAAAAAAAATTAAAGAAAACTTCAAGTATAATCCGTGAAATAGACACAATAGAAAGGACCTTTTTAGAATTATTGTCTACTGATCACCAAGATTGGAATAAAATAAGAGAATGTTTCAAACAAGCTCGTGCTAATGACAGTCCAATACCGGTCATCAAGGCCTATACCGTGGCCCAAAAATTTACCAAACGTCTACAATTACATTCAGCTGTAAACACGTATCATGCATTGAAACTGTATTGCACACTGTTAAACTGTCCAATTTTGGCTCAAACACAAGAATATACAGAAGCATTTACCAGAATCCTTTTTCATCCACAATTGAATGAATTGTTAGTTCGCAAGATGCAAGTTTACCGTGGGGCAGTTATCAAAGATAAGAAATTGGTAGCAAATTATAAGAAAGGTGTTACAATAATAACAACTGCATTTCTATCTACATCTCGAGATCGTGCCGTAGCTGAAATATTTAGTACAGCTCCTCCTGAAAACATCAACGAAATATCATTATTGTCCATATACAATATTAATAATGACAATCGTCATACAGCAATCGATGTAGAAAGGATGACCAATTTTGAAAGTGAACAGGAGATAATTATATTACGGTACGTACCATTTACAATTCGATCAGTTGAACAAACGGAAGATGGACGGAAAATGACTGTTTATTTTGATGAATGTCCAGAAGAGACAAGTGACGCTCATCGCTACAACTCGCTTAACCCTCGACTAAATTCTATTTATCATTATTTCTCACTGGTTGCTGATTTCTGCTATAATAACTATGCTGGATGCATGCGCACATATACACGATTTGCTAGTGACGACTGATCTATAAGATCCAGTCTTTAAATTTTTTGTTATGACTTTCGTATGGCAATGTAAAACACAGGTCGTAGTCGATCATCTTTATTCCTACTCCACTCCACTGTTAATTTTTTGTTTTTTATATGATGTCACCATACACCAATGTAACGCCTCATTTTCGTGTTCAAAATATCGTTCAAGTTCACAGCTTTGTGTTCAAAACCATATTTGTTAACGTTTCACTAACTCAAAAGGATTACATTCTGTATTTGTTCTTTTTTGAAACAATTTCATATTCCCCATGACTCGCATTAATAATGACCCACATTAAGTTCCATGTTGTCTCGTTTCTTAGTTTTCATAGCTCTGATTCAACTACAATGATTCACTTTTTGTCTTCTACTCTTTGCTAATGTCTAATCGTTAAGATCTGTCAAAAACCAACTGGACGAATCCAAACCACCATTATCAACTTCATACGATAGTCTCCTAATCAGCAATTCAAGGAAAACTCCTCCATTACAAAATCATTATTTTCATAGAGAAAGCCTCTTTTAGTAAAAAAGATTATTTATAAAAATTCAAAAACTAATAGTACTATTGGATTCCTCGACCCCGATTACCTTTGGTCAAACGCTAAGCGTCCAGTTGACCTAGACGTTGTGATTCTTCGATCGGTTTTTCTAAGAACATGTTTCTTTGACCTTTGACCCCGCCGACAAGCAAGCAAACTACTTCTTTCATATGACTTTCCCTTCAGTCGAGAGAACTAAGTTCAGATATACAGTGAAATGATATATGCAATAACAGTATATATTAATTTTGCATATTAGTTTCGATAGTAATCAAAACTAAAAAAAGTAAGTATTTGTTGTTTGTCCCAGGTTTGAGAAAATATTCGAACTAAATAATTGGCACTACACATCTTTACTACCAAAGTAAGAATAGCTAGGAAAAATCTTCTAAATAAAAAATCTTCATGAGCAGATACTTACATACACTCCACTTTAGTTACTTCAATTTTTTTTTCTCACTCCGATTTAAACAAACGACAAGACAATCATAATTATGATACTCTTTTTTATCAAATGCTTTGCAGAACGTAATAATTTAAAAATTTATCTGTTAAATCATTCTATCTATGGCAAGCACGTGGTTCACTCAAGTAAATAAAAGTTCTCTTGTATATTTCGTGTATATGATCTTCATTTTGACACCATCTTCTAGTAAAATATTCTGTTTACTTAAGTATGTGTACTCTATCTCGTACCGCACTGATCATTTAGAAAAGATGAGACGGTAAAAAAAGCAAAAGAATGATCAAAGTGTCTTTACTATGAGAAAAGACATATATGATAGCCGAGAATGTAATTGATGTTTCAACATCGATTTTTGCTTTTACACCAGTAAATCGTTCTATTTGTTACAGTAGTGACTGCTCATAAGCAATTCCTGCTTTCAGAGCATCGACTGTATTGACGATGTCATTCCATGATAACCGAAGATCGGTATTTAAAATCATTTTCAAGTGGCTACTAAATGCTGCGTTTAAATAATAAGATGTAGAATACATCGGAAGACACGTTGTAGTTTTATACCACGTTGATGGACGAGTTCTATATTATAAAAAAACATAATCGATTATGAAATACAGCTGATACTCCTGATAAGAACAGCTTTTTCAAAGGTCTCAACAATTCCTTTATTACTCAGTCATTTTTTATCGTAAAAAAATGAATTCTTTTTTACATATTTGAGTGCAGAAATGCCTGCTCTATTGAGTGATACAAAAGTCAGCTAATTATCCTGAAAAATAATTATTCAATTAACGCTATTTTGCTAGTCATTGAATTTGTTCTTAGTAGAGGCGTTGATATTAATAAAGAGAACTAACAAAAAAAAGTGTTTTTAATAAGAACACTATTCATAGAAATTGAAATATTTCTAGTAAATCGATCTTTTTATTCTTACAATAAAATATCTCGATATATTTCTAGAGCAAAAAAATGTTCTTCATCATGCAATACTATTAACATCAACGGTTCAGATTTTTAGCATTCGTAATAACTAAATTATTACATCTTTAAGATTTTATTGCTTATCCTCACTAGGAACAGCGCTCCTAATAAGAATAAATTCAATGACTCGCAAAATAGCGTTAATTAATAGATTACTTGTCAGGGCAATTAGCTGACTTTTGTATCACTCAATAGAGCAGATATTTCTACACTCAGATATGTAAAGAAGTATTTTTTTACGATGAGAAACGACTGAGTGTTAAAGAAATTATTGAGATCTCTGAAAAAGCTATTCTTATTAAGAATATCAGCTGTAATTGATTAATAAAATGAATGTTTACCTTCAAATAGGGTGATTTCATTTACTGCTTGTCGAGTACGTTCACCAGTAAGAAGATAATTCTGAATAGTTCCGTTTAATCCACGCTTTATAGCATGTGTGAGACTTGCACGTTTTTCAATTAAATGAATATTATAAGAAATTTTAGCACTTGTACATTTTAGTGGCTGTACTTCCAAATTAAGTCCTAGTAGCCAGTCACCACGCTCAACTAAAGTTTCTTCTGAACGCTGAGTTGGAGCTGTTTTGAAGTTCGAAGGAAGCGTAAGCCATCTTAGCAAATAAGGAAGTGTACTAGGAAGTGATGGAAAAATTTCTTCTGTTAATTTTGATTCAGAAAGATTATGAGTATCATGCGTAGAATCAGCAATAATTTTTGGTTAAACTGGTCTCATAGTGATGCCTGGCATTTTCTATACCAATTTTGACGCATATTCTGCATCAGTTACAGATGAAAAAGTAATGTAGTATATATTGCCTTTTTTAGATTTCCGCTTTTCATAACGTTTTATTCGCAACGTTTTCTTCAATTGATTGTTTAATTCTTTTGTGTATAACACTTTTTGACATTTCATAATTCTAAATAAAGAAGTATGTCAGCGTAACTGATTTTTATACGAATTTAGAGAATATCGAAAGCAAAACAAATTACTGAACGTCTTATTAGCGATAAAAAAATGCTGGCCCTCGTAATTAAGGTCATTTTATTAAAAACCAGTTTTAGATATTATTTTTTCATTATATGTTGCATCGCACTAAAAGATAGTTGGTTCTTCATGAACCACTAGATGGCAGTAGGGTTTGATTTGCTCTACAAAATTTTCTAAAACACCATACTTCTATTTCTCACAAAAATGCGAAAAAAAGGTTTTTTTCTTTAAAAGTAGCTTTTCTCTTATATTTTGCTGAAGCATCGTTATTAGGGAAATTCTATATATCCTTAGACGTTCATAGGTGTTAGTGTCGGTAATGGTAGATGCTGATGCTAAACAGAAAATTAGATGGTCATCTTAGTCTAGCTGACATAGGACATCTGTGAACATAGCAGAAGATGAAGGTTCAAGTTCCGCGAAGATCATCTACTCTCCATTTTCTCACGTATGTATTTCTTTCCTTTTTTGTCACTTCTATAACTCATATATAATGCTTACAATATACTACATATCGAAGGTGCCGCTAAGTCGTCATAGGCTATATATTGGTGGTATGCTTAACCCTCATACGCTGTATAATGGAGGTACTCAGAATCTGTCATAGACAATATATTGGGATTCCAGATCTTCACCAATAAGACTTTTGCCAAATAACACTTGCTAGTGGCGAAACTACAGTGGGTTTTCTCCAATAGGATTGTAAATTAAACTCACATATAAAGACTGGCCCTGCAATGAAAAGATGCAGTAAATGACCCTCTACAAAAAAGCCTGTGATCGGTCTTCCATAATTTCTATAGTAAAAACAAATTATAAGCATAGAAATGTACCTCATAGAAAACAAAAATTAACCATTGAACTTTCTTCGTATGATGCTGCGCGTCCAATAATAGTCGTGTAACTTCATCAAAACAAAAGAGTCTTCGATCGGGTTTGCTTTGTTTAAATCAACAATGATTACTTTTCTCTACCTAACTGCAAAACCAAACATCGATTACATTTTTTCTTTCTTATTGGAACTTATTGTCGTAAACGGAGATCTTCGATTTTTGAAACTTTATTTTCAAAAATTTTTTTACGGATCACGAGAAAGAGTGCACTCGAAAATACGAAACACAAAAGGCGTTCTCATTTTTGCTAAGGTTTACCATGAAAATAATAGGCAAACAAAAATTTCATGTAGAAAAACTACCGAATTTGCACTATTTTCATACTTTTTACGTCATATAGTATGTGGTTAATTGTCTTGATTGAAGATCTGAAATTAAAGTTTAGATAGTATTTAGTAGAGAATTTCATGGCATTTTTATTTGAAAAAAGGATTTATTTCAGAGAACTTAAAGAGCAAGAGTTTATCAAAAATACTGGGTTCGAATCCATCGTTAATTTTTCTTTTTTGTCAGGTATTTTTCTATCCTTATAACTTTTTTACTATAGAAATTATGGAAAATCGATCATAGGCCATTTTGTAGAGCGTCATTTAGAGCATCTTTTTATCATAGAACCAAATTTTTAAATATATGTTTAAATATAAAAAGGTTAAGTATCCAAATCGAGACATGACTTCTGGATCACCCCTTAAATACATTACTACTGCATAATTGCTTAAAATTTGACATCAAAAGATTTTTTTTACCATTATTCGAATATATTTTATGCAGACAATTAGTCTTACTATCTTTGAAAAACATAGAATATATACGGACAGATGGGTTAAAATCTCTTGTTTTAACAACATTGTCACTTGTGTCTCTCAAATTGAGTGACTTGAAATAGATAAGTAGTGGTTAACTAGACCGACTACGATTGGTATTTCTTATTCAAAAAAGTTATTTTTTTATAAACAAATTCGATATTTTTCCTTATTACTGGAAAAATATAATCCTTAAAATATTAATGGTGTCCTCTTAATAGTTATTTCATTTACCAATAGCTTCCGAATTCAAAGGAGAAAATGGTTTATGGCTAATAATTGTATTAAAACTTAGATGAAAATGTTGACGGAATCGATGATGCACAAACGATAAATATTGATCAATAAGTAACACTTATGAAAGAAAGAGTATGCTTTATATGATTTTCTTCTTCATATAGGCTTATATAGATATTTGTTCTCTCTTCTTAAAAGGGACCACCCAGGTCGAGAAATCCGACTATCGGATCCCGTCGGATCCTACAGG
>JAJEKB010008435.1:0-33644 GCA_022393335.1 Macrotrachela quadricornifera | reverse complement strand
ATATGTGCCATTTTTCTCTCGGACAGGTCAAACACCTCCATTGTAAGTGTATAACTCAGCATCAACATATGACATCAGTTTCAATTATTGATTTTATTTATTTTCATGAAGGTGATAGAATAACAAGTTCCTGCACAAAATAGAAAATAAAAACAAAAAGACAATCATCACAAATATTTTTCATATAAGAAAAATTTGAAGTAACAAAAAGTTTAGTCATATAATTACTGTTTCTCATAATCGAGAAGAAATCATCCGTAATAAAGAAAGAATTATGATTACGTATACAAGAAACAGTTAAAAGAAATATACAAACAAATGTATAAAGTAAGAGAGAGTAACAACTAGTGGCGTAACCAAGGTCGGGCATGGTTGGGCGGCGCCCAACCACCGGACTTCTTCGCCCAACCACTTAGTTTAGTATTGTAAACAAAACTGTCTTGTTCGCCCAACCACCCTACGCAAATTTCTTGCCTTCGCCCAACCACCGTCATAATCCTGGTTACGACGCTAGTAACAACAATAGAAGACATTTACATTTGACTATCCAATTTTTCAACAGCACGAATATATAGCATATTGTCTAATTGTTCGAGATCTAAAGAAGTTCTTCTATCAGTTAATGTAAGCCCTCCAATACTAAACTGGCGTTCAATTCCAGCATTAGTTGCTGGAATCGAATAAACTTGTCTAGCAAGTTTTGATAATAGAGGTAATTCATCAGTATTCGATTTCCAAAACGTAAGAACATTAGAAGAATAATTGTCCATGTCAATTTTCATTGATATTATATTATTAATTGATGTTTGTATTAATATTTTTCTATTAACAATAATAACACATGGATGTTGCTTCATATTATTTGTTCCATTGTGTGGACCATAAACAAAAGTTTTTTTTACATTTGCGGCAGCTTGTAAATCCAATAATTCTCTCAAAACTGTCGGTTTCTTTGTTTAACTTTGCTGGAAAACCGAAAACAGACCAATGCAAGGCAGTGGCTGATAATGCTCTATTATCAATAATATCATGTTGTTGTTTTTGATATTTTAATAAATAACATATTCGTTCACTAGAATATGATAATGAATTTGATGAAGAAGATGATGATAAAACATTTGTATTTGATAATGTAGAAATAGATGAAGCAGGATAGGTTGATAAAATATGAATGTCATCAGTTGACATGGAAGAAACAGATGAAGTAGAAGAAGTTGATAAATGATGAATATCTTCAGTCGACATTGTTTAATTAAATTGTTGCTTATTAAAAATGTAAAAGGAAATGTATTTACTCTTTCAACTGAACAAAATCATTGTTTTCTTTGTTTTCGTAGAAATGAATTAACAACAAATATTATCTTTTATTCTTTATTTATTTATTGAATTTGTTCACTCTTATGGTGCAGACTATTCACCAATTATAAATGAAAAAATTAAAAGTGAACAAAATCATCAACTTTTTGTGCCATTCTCATGTTTCGAGATGACTATTACAGAAATGAATATCATATTGCAACCAGGTAACTAACTCTAACCTGGCCTGACCTGGTAATCAGGCCGGATATTAAATGGCCTGATCAGGTCAGGTCAAAATTTTAAAAATTCAGCCTGACCAGGAGGCTGGCCTGGCAGGTCGTCAGGTGCCTGCCAGGCACCTGGCCTGACTGGCAGCTCTGATTAGAGTAGTAATAAAACTGTACTATTGTAGAGAAAATAGTAATATTTAGAAGAAAAAAAAACTGCTGACAGTAAAAATATAGACATATTAAAAATAACAACGCTGCAAAATGTCGACAAATGGAAAAGTAAGCAGCCATCAGGACTTTTTTTGGAATTTGTTGAAATTTTTTATTAAATCTCTATCTAATTTTGGGATAAAATCCATCCAATAACTTAGTACATGCATATCCACAGTGTGAATATGCCGAAATAAGGATACATATTAATAAATCCTAATAAATCTTGCACAAGAAATAAATCCTGGTAGGCGCTCGTTTACAAACAATAATTTAGATATTATGAGGCAGAAAAATACTAAAAGTCGTAAAGCTTTGTTATATCTACAATTATTCACCTTCTCTACATACTGATCGTTCTGATTACTAGAGATACATGTTGACCGTATTCAATGTCTACAATACTAATATTTGATCATCGAACTGGATTTTATTTAATTAATAGGTAGTAAAAAAAACCATGAGAATCACATAAGATTCATGAATAAAATTATGTATTTATTGCACTATATACTATGGTAGTGTACACTTAAACGATGATCGTTAGGATTTAATATAGCTAGAGAAAAGGCAAGTGAGAAAAAGCGAGTCTTTCGTAGTACTGTGAGCAATAGCTTCGAATATGGATGAAATACAAATGAAGTATAGTGAAATGCACACTTCTGAAATCTCACTTTTCTCCCATTGTAAGTTGTACAAGTGTGCTGATACAGATGCGTTAAACGTTTAGCGCTAACAAAGAAGCCTATTCAGATGTTCAAGTCGTTTATAGTCCATCTCGTGGTCATAAGTCGATCTCAATGAGATCGAAGAAAGCTGAAAAGGATTCATACTCTCATGCTTCTGTTTCTGAGATATCGAATTTTTGAGTGATTTTCCTGATACTACTCGAGATTTCTAGCAAAAGTATATTGTCGACTTTTGATCTGAAACTTTTTATACATCAAAATCTCAAATAAACTAGACTTTTTAGAAAAAGTTGGATTTTTTTAACGTAACTTTCATGAGATACGAATTTTTTAAACTATGGACGCAGTTTCACGGACATTCTAAAAAACATGAATATTCTGAAACATTTATATCTGATAAACATTGTGTTCAAACTTTCTAAATTTTATACGCAGTTTAGTGTATTTAAGGTCTTGATGAAGCAAATATTCAAAGCAAAACTCGACAATCTAGTTTTGCTGGAAACCTTGAGCGCTATGAAGAAATTACTTAAAAACTCGATATCTCAAGAACAAAACCGCAAAGGCATAGATTCTCTTCAGACTTCTTGTATCTCATCGAGGTCAATTTATGCTCAAAAGATAGACTCTAAATAGCTTGAACACCTGAATCAGTTCGCTCATCCGTTAAGGTTCGTTTCTTTATGGAGATAAACAAGTAAAAGTTCACTATCATTCTTTTACCTTAACAAGATGAACTCTCATTCTTTGTAGCACCAGCATCATATGCTCAAGCACGTATTTGGTTGGATGAAAAGATTCGTGTTCATCCTGATAAACCTCAAATAGCAATTCACAATATGCCATTTGTTTATCGTCTCTCACCGTTTCATACTTTATCAATTAAACAACTTCATCATATTCTTCAAATCATTCTCATTAAACATCAGTCACTTCGTACATCACTTATCTTTGATAAAGGAAAGAAATTACTCATACAAAAAATTATTGATTTCAACAATACTAACAAAATATTGTTCACATTCATCGAAAGTACTTATCAAACATCGGAAGAACTTAATAGCATTATTTACCATGAACGAAGTAATTCTCAACTTTTTGATCTTGCTCAAGGTTATGTCTTTCGATGTCATCTTATTTATTATAAACAAATCTCTACGAATGATCTTCTTTCTGATAAAGATCTAATTATTTTCAATTTTCACCATGCTTTATATGATTTTCCATCAATGGATATCTTTCTTTATGATTTTAATCAAGTATATACAACAGGACAATTATCTATCAATCATGATATGGCTCTACGTTATATTGATTGTAAATATCTTACATATCTTTCTTTAACATAATATCTCTCTCTATTATTTAGATGCTATCATTGAACAACAAATGCCAATGATTGGTGCTAGTATGTTTTGGCATGATGCACTTCATCATTACAATATTGATCAATCATTATCATTACCATTTGATCGATATCGTCTTCATGACGAACATCGAACTGCTCGAAGTATATCTGTTTCTTTTGATTTGGGTGATGATCTGTCCAATCATTTTCTTGCTTATTCATCATCTATCGGTATTCAAGTTGGACACTTGGCATTAGCTATCGATTATGCTTTCTTATTCAAGTTAACAAATGGAGAAAATGATTTGTGTATTTGCATGAATACGCAACGTCGATATAAGCCAGAATTAATGTCAATCATTGGTATGTTTGGCAATACTATTACTTTGCGATGTCAAGTTGATCCTCATTGGTCTTTCCATCAACTAACGAAGCATGTTGATGAAGTGATGACACAATGCATACAATACTCTCACTTTCCTCTTCAACGTATTCTTGCACAACATCCAGATGTTTCAAGAGTTGCTTTTCTTGATATATTATTTGCTTTTAAATCATATTATGTTGAAACCAATCAGCAAGAAGTGAAGATTGATGATGATTATCTCTGTCTTATTCCTTATTTGTTTAAGACAGATGATAATGAAATTATAAGCAACTTCGATTTTGCACTGACTATTCAGCATGATACAAACATCAATCAATTATCATGCACTATTGATGCATCAATGGACTTGTTCAATATGGAGACTATTGAGAAAATTTCCCAAAGATATCATGCAATGCTACTACAGCTATTCGCTCCTTCAAATGATCATCAACAGATGAATAAATCCATTTATGAACTCTCTCTCATTCTATTAGATGAGAGATTATTGAGTCAAACAATGAATAATACACACGTCATATTTCCAGCTGTAAGTTGCATCCATCATGAATTTGTCGATCGAGTAATGCAATATCCACAAAAACTTGCTATCGAACTTGATGAACAATCATTGACTTATAATGAACTTTTGTATTATGCACAAATATTATCATTGCATCTGATCAGTGAATATGATCTCATTCGAGGTGAGATTGTTTGTCAATGTGTAGAACGAAGTTTATCGATGGTAAGTTGTTTGAAGACATCGTATATTTGTACTTACTTAATTTTTCATTCTTTGTAAGGCTATTAGTATGATGAGTGTTGAAATGATTGGTACAGTATATTGTTCATTGTCACCTCGTGATCCTCAACGTCGTTTACATGAACTTGTACAACAAACTCAATGTCGACTTGTTCTTGTTCATTGGTTGACAAAATCGAAATTCAATGATAATATTATGTCATTGGACATTAATTCGGTACTCATTCAAAGCAATGTGAACATTGATATTGATATAGATCAACTCTCAAACGTCAAAGTGACACTAGACGACATTGCCTATGTCGTTTTCACAAATGGCTCAACTGGAATACCCAAAGCGGTATGTTATAAATGATTGATTATATGCACACATCATATTGTCGATTTATTTCTTATTAGGCTCAAATTTGGCATCATAACTTCACTAAATATATGCAATCTATGATTCATGTAGATACATTCAGCCAGCACGATACTATGATTCAAATGGTAGACTGTTCTTTCGACATGCATATCCGAGAGATTCTGGGAACGTTAATAAGTGGAGCTACATGTATAATGCTTCGTCCAATGGGAAATATTGATTTTGATTATCTTTTTACAGTATTAGAAGAAAAGCAAGTCAGTTATTTAGATAGTGTGCCAAGTCTTCTTCAAAGTTTTTCCATGTTTCTCTTGAAATATGGAGAACCCAAAGTCATGAAGTATCTTCGAACGATTAGTAGTGGTGGTTAGTATCTAGGAAACACTAATCTTCTTTTTTTTTCTATTTATTTGTTTCATTTATCTGTAGGTGAAGCGTTTTCTGTAAAATTGGTGGATTTACTCAAGAGTAATACAAGACAAGAGTGTTGTATATGGAATGGTTATGGTCCGGCTGAAGTAACGATTGGATCCGCCCGATACTTGATTCGCAATTCTCATGATTTTCGTGATATTCCGATTGGGCGTCCTCATGCAAATTATCGAGCTATAGTCATGGACGAATATTTTCAACCTGTCATCATCGATCAAGAAGGTGAACTATTTTTGGGAGGTATAGGTGTGTTTGCTGGCTATCTTAGGCAGAATGATTTGACAGCTAAAGTGCTTCTGGAAATCGACGGTGAATCCTTCTATCGTACAGGTGATATTGTTCGAAGCGATGAGAATGGTTTACTTCATTATATTAATCGAAGAGATCATCAAATCAAGTTACATGGACAAAGAATAGAACTGGGCGAAATCGAACAATGTTTGTTAGATACATCGATTTCTAATTGTATTGTGATGAAATGGGGTGAGGATCATTTAGTAGCATATGTTCAAGGTTCTCAAATAAATGAAGAAGAATTACGAGATCATTGTCAATCTTATCTTCCACGTCATATGATTCCATCAAAATTCATCATCATGGAGAAGTTACCATTGAATGTAAATGGAAAAATTGATCGAAAACAACTTCCTGTCCCTACTTTTGACATGCCTGTCTGTTTGGATGAATCTGACTCACTTACGCTTCCGCCATTAGAAGAAAAACTTTTTCATATTTTTAGTGAGGCATTTCATTATAAATCACCTAACGTTAATCTTTCATTTGGACAGATGGGTGGAACATCTTTAGATGCTATAAGAGCAATTCTGCTAATTCGACGAGAGATCTGTAATAAGGTTGATGTTTCTCTGCTGTTTGCAAATCCGTCCATTCGACAGCTTGCTCGTGTCATTGAAAATCTGTTAGTCACACAGAATGAATTAATCATTATGCCAAGGACTTCAACATCAGAAGAAAATCAAGTGCGGCCAGTACCATCGTTGTTGATCGAAACATTATGTATTTTATTTCTTGTTTGTCAATGGTTGTTTCCCATCTGGCTAGTCTATCAATCTGAATCGATCTTTACGTGTCCTATCGTACCAATCTTTCATCTCATATCGTATGTTGTTTGTCAACGTCTACTTTTTCGACCAGAAGAGATTGAGATAAGTCTAGACAAGCTTTATTCGATGCGTTATTATCGATGGTGGTTCTTAGATCGATTATGGACAATCAATAATACCTTTTGGTTGCAGCATCTGCTAGATACACCCTTCTATAGTTCTTATCTTCGTCTCTGTGGTGCCGATATTGGACAGCATACACATCTATATACAAAATTGATTGATGCACCATGGTTACTACAAGTAGGTGAATCGACATTCGTTGGTGAAGATGTGATACTCTCAAGTTTATCTTATCAAGATCATACTTACAAACTTCATCGTATTCACATTGGATCTAATTGTTCTATCAATTCTGGATGCATACTGTACGAAGATGTGATCATACAAGATCATGCTCATTTCGAACCGATGTCAACCATCACTGGATACGTTTCAACATCCAATGGCCAAACACTGTCTACTAAAAATCGATCATGGTCATTAGGTCATAGCCTATATCAAATCATTTCTCTACACTCTCTTCTTTGTATCCATATCATGCTTTTATTTTTCAGCCATTTAGTCTATTGTTACTTGTCGACTTTATCATTGCCATTATTCATTAGTCTTGCTTTGAGCTGGTTGACTTTAACATTGACAACCTTTCTTGTTGCCTTACTCTTATTAAAATTTGTTGTTGGATCTGTCACATCAGGAAATTATTCACTCAACTCTTACTACTATTTGCACAAATTGTGGCTGCGTCAACTAATTATCACATCCTTTCATCATTCATTCAATTTTATACCAGCATACGATGCCATGGGACCTATGATATTGCGTTGGTTAGGTGCTCACATTGAAGATGACGTCAAAATAGCTGATTTTCACCAGATACTATGTTTTCCATCGAATCTTCTTCATATGGAAGTTAGTGTAACAACGTTTGGAAAGGCTAAGCTTAAGTTGTTTGAGTTTACAAAAGGAGGTTATTGTTATGTGGATCGAATACATATCGGTGCACGAACCAATCTTGGCAATTCATGTTTGATAATGCCAGGTACAAAAGTTCTATCCGACGTAATAGTTGGGAATCTTACCTTAGTGCGACAAGATACAAATAGTGATGATAATAATGGTGTATTACTTGGCATTCCAGCCTGTAAAGTGCCTTTTGCAATCCCTAATATTACATCTCTTTTCAATGATATGTTATCCGTGGATTTTGTATCGTTTCGTACTCTTCTGGTTACGTGTCTTGATTTTCTTCTAAGCAAATGTCTCTTGATCATTGTATATTGGTCATTACCCACTGTTGCTGCAGTTTTCATTCACTCAGCTATGTACTGTGTAGCACGTCATGTCATGTTTATGTATATGAAAGAATGGTCACATTTCAGATATTCAAAGGTGATTATGTACCCGCAGCAATTGCTTCATTTACTGATATCTGATTTTGCTATCTACATCGGACCTTATCTTTCTGGAACACAATATCTTATTCAGCTTTATCGTGTTCTTGGTGCCCAAATCGGACGTGATGTCATTCTACCTGATATTCATTGTCTGACGGATCCTTGTCTAGTGACCATTGGTGATCATGTTCGACTGAATGCAGCCTCTACGGTTCAGGTAAGCGATGATTCAGTCATACCTTTGTTCAACTGATATTTTTTTTTCATCATTAGTGTCATACTCTTGAACAACGTGCTCTCAAACTGGCACCCATTACAGTAAATCATTTTTCTGTAATCATGAGTGGAGCTTTAATACTTTCTGGAACCACACTTCAAGGACACAATCGTATTTTACCATGGACACTTGTCATGAAGAACGAGCAACTGCCACCAAACACATGTTGGTCTGGTGTGCCTGCGCGACAAACTGTGTAGAACCTTCTGATGGACTTTGAATCTATATTCATCATTCTTTTAATTTAGCTATTATTTAGAGTTTTTCAAGACACAATATTATAATAAAAGAAATTTTTGCTCTCTAACTCTACTGCTTATTTATAAAACTAATGCAAGAGACTTTTCTCCTCTAAAAAACACAATCTCGTTTAGGCATGTCTCGAGACCGAGAGACTCGGTCTCGGTACATGTCGAATCTCGTTCTAGAAATGCATCAATCAGAAAGACCTAGAAAAAACATTATAGTGCTATTTTCTTGCAATTTCAGTCTCTAATATGTCTTCTAATCTTATCGATATTGTGAGCAAATGAATGATATGAAATTCAAAAATAAAGACGGAACTAAGAAGTGAATCAGATGAAAATAAAATGATTTCTTCTGATAAGACAATGCATCAACCAGTATTGTATTGTTGTGAATTTTGCCAACTTTGTTCTCGCGTTTCTTGTGCTCATACACTTCTATTTTGCAAGACTTTGTCTAAATTTTTTGGAAATATTGATAACAAAGAGCGTCTATCTGTTCCATAAAATCTTGTCAAAGCATATCAGTATAATCTTTACTTCGTATCTCTAGAAGAAATACGTCCTGTTCTTAGTCGACTGATGAAGAAAACTAGATCAAATCTAAATAGAATCACAAGTGATCATCGTTACTTACGAGAACTTATCAAAATTAGTAAGCTAAATTCCGCTCGATTAGAAATCAGAATAATTACATCACATTATTATCTCAGAAACAATAAACTACTCGACTCATGCATATCATGTTCAAATACAGTTGGTTAAAAAAGTATTCGATCATTCCATTTTAGTGTGTCATACAAAGACTTCATTCAAATAAACTCTCTAGAAAGGCGGAGTCCTGTGAAATTTATGTATGACAGAGAACTTTGTTTGCTCTATTCAATGAAGGTGTTTGACGAAAAAAAACTGCATTTTTTTCGAAATTGAAAATGAATCTTTGCAGAAAGTGATGAAATTTTTGAAAAAAATAGATCAATGTTAAAATTTGTTGACTTGCTTGAATTGAAAAGGCACATATGTAATTTTGTAGAGCAGCTCACGGTACATCGAATGGTATATAGTAAATCGCATTTTCATTGAGTTTTGATGCATGAAGAATCCGTATATGTAAAAAAAGCTCAATGTAGAGATAATCGTTCTGTGTATGCACGAAAATTCATTGTTGACATGAAAAATTTGACCAATAATTCTAGATAGAATCTTCGATGTTGGTTTTTTTCTAGTATTGATACAACACAAATCTGGCTATCCATTAATGAAAAGAGAACTCTTATAGTGCATGCTTTCATCCAAGAAAAGTGATAAACACTAGGTTTTCGTCCAAGCTGCTTGTATATGTTTACTCACTGTGTGTCTCTCATACGATTCTCCATGGTTTTGAAATCTGGGAGGAGCTAAAAATTCGGCAGAAAGTCTGAAAATTTTTGCAAAGTGCTTCATATGACTTTTTGACAAAAACTGGACAAAGTATGATGAATTCATTGACTTCCTACGATGTTTTGTTGATAAAAAGTGTTTTTATTCGCCTTTCAGCCAGAAAAATGGCGACTAATGCTTAAAAGCTGAATTTCTGTCAGAATGTACCATGAAGTTTTAGAAAATTTAGCAGAAAATAGTAGAAATTTTTGAAGACAAGTGGGCATGTTTTTAACTTTTGGTGCGGAAAGCCCTTTCCATCCGCTCCGTAATCGATAAGCCTAGTTTCTCAACCAATATTTAGATTCTTCATGCATTAAAACTCAATGAAAATGTGATTTGCTATATACCATTCGATGTACCGTGAGCTGCTCTACAAAATTACATATGTGCCTTTTCAATTCAAGCAAGTCAACAAATTTTAACATTGATCTATTTTTTTCAAAAATGCAGTTTTTTTTTCGTCAAACACCTTCATTGAATAGAGCAAACAAAGTTCTCTGTCATACATAAATTTCACAGGACTCCGCCTTTCTAGAGAGTTTATTTGAATGAAGTCTTTGTATGACACACTAAAATGGAATGATCGAATACTTTTTTAACCAACTGTATGTTACTTAGGCAGTTCATGTACTTGAGTACATGCCGATACAAGCCAATACATGTGACTATATGCCAGTTGGTATCGATACATTCTGAGGCTAGTAGTTATCAGTACAGTTTGTATTCGTATTGGCGCAGCTATGCTTCTTGTGATTTTTGTATGATATAAAAATTCGTGCCATATGAAGAATTGTCTTAATCTGCGCAAAATCTAAATCAAGGTGGTTATTCTCATTCTCATTCTCACCCTGGCTCTCTTTAAAGAAGAGATTGTTTTTAGATCACCCTGTTTACTGCTTCGCAGTGGTCGTTTTATCTATTCTGCTTGTTAGTTGCATGATTGTATGTTTTATTCGAAAACGTATAGAACAAAGAGAACAAATTAGTTTTCATAGTGTGGACCAAGTGAAAAGATACTCTTATCAACGTTATTATTCTTTTTTTCTTTCAATGAGAAAAAGAACACGTAAGATTACGAATAGAAGGTTCTTTAGGAGCATTTTTACATGAATTCTTATGTTTTGTATCAATTCAACTAGGAAAAAAAGAACTATAATGAGGCGTTTTTTTATATCCCTACACGTTGACAGCTTATAGACTTGCGGTATGAAAGGAATAAGATTGTTTTATTTTTATGAGGGCATTCTATGTGGCGATATGTTCTGCTTCTTGTAGAAACATATCGCGCAGTTGTTATGACAAAGGATTTAAATGCAGATGTTATCAACGAGGGCACTGACATAAAAGGCAAGTCTATATAAAACCATCATTGAAATATTAATTCTTTTTTTGAAAATAGCGCCACTCGTATGTTCATTTCGTCTCCTTCTCGCCTGTCTGACTTCAGTGGCCTTTTTCATATGTTATGCTCAACGAAATGGACTATCGTATATTTCTTTTTTATAAACAAAACAAAACATTCGATGAATTTTTGCTGTTTTATTTCCAGGGTTGCCATTATATGTATGGTGAATCCGGATGCTGACAATGCAACAGGAAATGATGGCAGTTATCATACGTCTATTCCAGCAGCCTGCTACCAAAAATCTATGGAACGAATTCATTCAGTAAATTTGTACTTTTTTCTATCATTCTTCTAAAACATGTGTACCTTATAGCCAAGTCAAATTCTCTGGTGGCCAAAGGAGACACGTGGTCTGATTCTCGGTTCATTCTATTGGGGTTACGCACTGACACAAGTGGTCTCATCTGTTGCTGTTAATATACTTGGTCCACGACGTTTTCTAGCTGTGTTGGTTTTTATGTCATCTTTAGCTACTGCACTAATACCATTTATCGCCAAACTACATCCATTCATTATCATTTTACTACGTGTTCTTACTGGTGCCACACAAGTACAAAAAAAAGGTGTACATCTCCTTTCGACTATTAAAGATTTTTCTATTCTAGGGTGGTCTCTGGCCTACTATTTACCGTTTTTGGGCAATGTGGGCTCCAGCTAATGAAAGAACAACGCTTCTGTCGTTTCAAAATGCAGGGAAGAGAATGATAACCGTTTTCATAAAAAACTGTTTTTCAAAATGAATTTTTCAGGTCCATCAATGGGTACAGTCATCTCATTGATTGTCGGTGGTTTCTTCTGCACGTTTCAATTGAATAACATTGTTCTATTTTATTTTCGATATGGATGGGCATTCTTTTTCTATTTGCTTGGTATTTAATTTCAGGAAAAAGTCGTCCTATTACCTGATGTCTATTATTGTTCAGGTGGTCTCGGTATTGTTTGGTGCATTTTTTGGTTGACCTTTTCTAGCGATACTCCAATTAGCAATACGTATATCTCGATCAATGAGAAACAATATATACGTGCATGTAAAGTAGCTGAACATATTCAAAATGCGAATACTGTGAGTAGTAAAATCGAAAAATAACTGTCAAATAATTCTAGCCATAATCGATTTAGAAAACGCCATGGTTTTCTATACTTCAATCACGCGCATTGTTGTGCGTGGCCACGTCTGTGTTTTTCGGTGATTTTGGTGTTTACGGTTTGTATTTGATCGTACTTTTATTGTAAATATCTTTCGTCGATAGCTATATGGACTGTAGTGCCCGAATATATGAATGAAGTATTGTTTTTTGACATCGAACAAATTGGTCGTCTCTCAGCATTGCCACATATTGCCAAGTTCATTATGGTGATACTTGCAGGTGGTTTGTCCGATTTTATTATTCGAAAGCAATATTTGAAACGTGTCAATACACGAAAACTATTTCATGGCATTGGTTGGTCTTTGGATGAGTTGATATCTGATAGATTGGATAATTGATTTTCTTTATTATAGGTACCCTCTCGCCGGCTATTTGTCTTTTAGTTATTTCATTGATTGATTGTCAACGTCGTGATTTGGCTATTACTTTGTTAGTTATTGGTGTGGCACTCCAGTAAATTAATTATTTTACTTTCTTAGCTAAAACAAGAATCTTCATTTGGTTTTCTTCTAGTGGTTTTGCTTCATCAGGTGGCGACATGGTATATATCAGTGATTTTAGCGGTATTCATTCAGGCGTCATCTTGGGCATTTGCAATACGATTTGTATAAAAAATTTCTTATTAGTGTGCTTAATTGATAGAGTGGCTTTTTTTTTGCAGCAAGTATCAGTGGGTTTTGTGCTCCTTATCTAACAAGCATCATTACACGACATGTAAGTTTCATGAATGATGCTATTTGTCGTCATCTTTTGCCAGATCTTCGCTTTTATTTAGAAAGCCACGGCTGAATGGCGACTTATATTCATGATCTATGCTGCTTCATTTCTCATGTCAGCCATTGTCTTTTTGTTAATGGCTCGAGGCGACGTGGAAGAGTGGGCACGTAATGATGCACAAAATGAAAAAATCAATAATAATATGGATATAGATGAACAATTGCTTCAGAAGGTCGATAGTCCAATCGTTTAAACAAACAAAAGAAAACTATAACAGTGAGCAAATCATCAAGTTGAACAGTTTATTTATGGCTCATTTCATTTTGTATACAAGCTTATCTCACGAGAGAAAGTCCCCATTTAATATGTTGCTTATAACCCTTTACGTACCAGCGTCCTCCTAAATAAGAAAAATTTTTTTCAAATTTCTTAATTTTTGAATAAATCGTGAACGCAAAATGATATCAAGGTGTAGTTTTCGCTATGATATAGACTACACTTCACTACATACATCCATATAAAAACTGTAAAACTAACAAAATTGTTTGTGTTGATGAGCAATAATCTTGAGAACAAGAGTAATGATTTTACAGTAGCATAAAACATTATTTTATTTTTCAAATTTTATTTTATTTTATTTTATATCAATGTTTTGAAGATTAAATCGTCATTTTCAAGATTTAGAATACACAAAAAAGGTGAGATCATTACACGATTGAAATTTTACATGAAACAATCAGAACAAAGTGAAAAAAGAAATGTTCTGTTATGCGTTTATGGCGAAGAAAAATTAATTATAAATACCAATCAAAGTCCAGACCATGTTTTCTGATTTATAACAGTAAGACCTTTTCGATTGAAACTCTAGATCGAGATTAAAATACGATCTTGGATAGGTATGCTAGAGGTATCATCTGGGGTGTTAGCAGCATTGTCTGAAATGCAGCAGGCACTCCTTTAGATGCTAGAAGAATCACCTGGAATGCTAGTAATATTGCATGTTTACCCGATAGAATCCTGAATGATGCCTTCAGCATTACAGATGGTGCTTCTAGCATCTTAGGTAGCATACCTATCCAACATCACATATTACTCTACGCCTAGAATTCCAATCAAAAGGGTTCTTACTGTTATAAATTAGAAAACATGGACTAGATGTGTTTGTAAAAAGTCGATGCATAAGTGAGTTCCAAATAAGAAGTTTACGCACTTTAAAGCTCACATATTTTTGACCTCTTTAAGCTTATATCTGCATTTCTTTCATCTATCCGTTTCTCGATTAAAACATATTCATGGAGAGATCTAATGAACAGATTTATTATGTTGTTCTCATAGATATTGAAGACAAGCAAAATCTTTTAATTGATTTGATAGTATAATGTCAGTTGTTGCGATAGCCTACTCGGGAGCATCTCATTTCAGGTACTTTATTTATTTTTCGTAAGAGGCTCCTTGAAACGAAAATAAATAGCAATTTACCTTTTTTTTAAGCAAATAAACATGAGAGTAAAACAACAGCATAGACAGCCCTTCCTTTTTTTGGTCGAACGTAAATCTAAAAAATCAGAAAAAAAACACGATTTTAACCTTATCATCATTTTTTCCTGCTTCAAATTAAGACCTACTTTTTTACTATAGTATCATCTGCTATATATTCTATATAGTATATTATTCATGTAATAGGTGTAAATAAAAAATAAAACAATAATAATCAACGATACATTTTTAAATCTCCATCGTCAAAAACAAATACGTCGCGAAAATATCTGATTTATACGGAAAAAAACTATATTTATTTTTCATACTTCATCACTCATTCAATGTCCCGTATGCTCCAATGTCGAAGAAAAATACTGAGATTGAGAAAAAAATTATTTTTTAATAATTTTATTAATCGTTGAATGTCCCCATGTCCCGACATAAAAAGGATATCATTCAGATTAAGGGTACCCCGCTCTTTTTTCATGATTTTTAGATCTCAAGAACGGCAAGTCCGATCGAGCTAAGATTTTTACCACAGATAGAGGACCTAAATTAATGGGACACGTGTTCGAGGAAAAAATTTTCAAAAGGGGTCTTCTTAAATTTTTTCGAAAACTAATGGTTTTCCATAGGGTCTCATTGTGCCACCGGTTTTCCCCATCAAACTTCGTCCGATTGAGCTGAAATTTTTTTTGAGATCACCTACACCTGTATCTCAGAAGTACTTTTCAGCGCTTTTCAAAAACTCGCTTTCTTTTTTTTTATAACAAAAATACGAAAACGATCTCGAAAAAACCAAGAAGTCGATCTCGAAAACCCCATAAACTCGAACGAAATGGTCGAAAACGGCCGATTTTACCTCTGGAGGATATATCCAAGTATCTTTGGTGAAAATTTCAGCTCGATCGGACAAAGTTAAGGTAGGGTTGACGGTGGCACAATCAAACTCCGTGGATGAAAAACTAGTTTTGAGAAAACTAAAAAATAAGTTTGGGAACACTCTGATTTTTTTTCAACATTTTTATAAACAACTTTTCATGTAGAATCCAGTGAGCACATTAAAAAATTTTTTTTTGGTCATGGCTTTTCGTTGACATCCAATAGCAATTGAATGGCAGGACCAATCGAGATCATTTAAACAACAATCGAAATACCAACACATGGTCTCTCTACAGCACATATAAACAAAAAAAATTTTTCCAAAAAGTTCGACAAAAAAAAAGAGGGGAGGTACCCTTAAGAAAATATTTTTTTAAAAATTTTATCAGCTTTTCAATGTCCCTATGTCCCCTCAATTAAAACAAATTTAATCAAATATGCTCGATTAAACAAAATAAAACACGTATCTTATTAATATTAATAAATACCAATAATTCTAAATACATCTCTGCTATGAAATAAACTAGACAACACAATTAATTCATATCATCAATAAACAAATCTTCTAATGGATATTTAGCGATTTCCATTCAAAAATAACTTATATTAAAGAAAAACAAATGAATATTTAACAACAAACTTATTAATAAATATTTATTGTTTTTTCATATAACATAAACGAAAAAGTATCTGAAATGAGACTGAGCCTAGGGGTGGGTCATTTTATTTAATTCAACTTAATTAAGCCACTTAATTAAAGTATTTTACTTAACACTTAATATTAAGCGTTAAGCGTTTTACTTAACGCTTAATTTAAAAATTAAGCTTTTTGACTTAACGCTTAATTCTGCAGAAAATTTAGTAATTAAGCTTCAATTATGTCTCAGACAGATTATTTATGGAAACTAACCAATTCTATGGGATACCCTTGGGTCCTGGAATTATTATTCTATAGGCATACTCTTAGGTTCTGATCTACTATTCTATCCGAGTACCCTTACCTCTTCCACTTAGGAATAGCAATACCTTACTATTAACTAAGCACGTATCGTAGATTACTGCTCGCTGCATACATTTTTCTATTAGTCGAAAAACGAGCCAATCAGATTGCAGGAAATTGTAACTCGCTTATTCCATGGGTAACCGAGGGAGATTCTATGAGGACTTTTGTAGAGCATCCTTGATAACCTCTAATTGGCCCGAACAACCCTATGCTCCATCCCTATCTTAATGAAGAAAAATCGCCTCGAAATGTGATTGGTTGATAGTCTTTTTCATAACAGCCAATCAGATTTCGAGGGGATTTTTCTTCATTAAGATAGGGATGGAGCATAGGGTTGTTCGGGCCAATTAGAGGTTATCAAGGATGCTCTACAAAAGTCCTCATAGAATCTCCCTCGGTTACCCATGGAATAAGCGAGTTACAATTTCCTGCAATCTGATTGGTTCGTTTTTCGACTAATAGAAAAATGTATGCAGCGAGCAGTAATCTACGGTACGTGCTTAGTTAATAGTAAGGTATTGCTATTCCTAAGTGGAAAAGGTAAGGGTACTCGGATATAGGGGCTGGTCACTTAACTTAATTCAACTTAATTCAACTTAATTAAGTCACTTAATTAAGTGTTTTCACTTAACGCTTAATATTAAGCGTTAAGTAAACACTTAACGCTTGAAATTAAGTTTTAAGTAAACACTTAACGCTTAAAATTAAGTTTTAATTTTTAATGAAAAAACTTAAAACTTAATATTAAGTGTTAAGTAAAAAAACTTGACTTAATTTTAAGTTAAGTCAAATGACCCACCCCTAACTGAGCCTATCACATTTATATAATTACACGATATTTTGTAATGGACGATGCTGTTTAAGTATTTATGACTGTATTAAATTATTACAGGTTGACTGTCTTCTTACAAAGTCTATAGAACGAAAATTGGTAAATAGAAATTTAGAGAAACAAAAATTTTGAAGAGCTTCAAGCTATAGGGATACGTAACTAATGTATAAACATATGTACTGTATCGCTTTTGGGTGAGAGCTTCTAGCTCATTAACACACTCGTTACCTGTTAATACTTTGAAGACCCACGATGCATATATGCTTTATAAGGTTTATCATTGCCTGAAACAAATGAAGTCATCCACAATGTATATTTTTTCAGGTGCACTTCAGTTAAAATACGCATCAGAGAATTGCAGTCTGTTATATCATCATTTTATTATGGCCTATTTGTGAGTCGTGCTTCAAAAAAAGGAGCGTGCGTGGAATGGGATAAGCTTGTTGTGCAAAAGGTTATCTGTTATTCTATTTCTCTTAAAATGTATGAGAGTACTTCACATGCTGTAAGTTCCTCTTTTCGTCTTCTACATGAGGATTATTATGTTGTATTTTCTTTTCCTCTTGCTTTTTATTTTACACTGGTATATTCTAAAATGTTCTTTTTTCTCTAAGCCAGATAAACAAAACGATTCTTTCTCAGAGTAGTTTATTTTTACGTTTTGTGTTTTCTTTGACTCATCCAACATCTCAAGATTATAATTACATATTGAACAAACTCAACAGCAAATAGAGAGTTATTATACTTGTTTGTCGAAATGGTAACATGGCAACGTCGTCTTTAAAATCAGGAAGTTGACGAAATTTCAGAAAACTCCGGATCAGAATTGTAAGCTCAGACAGATTCAACTGACTACAGCAGCGACTCTAACGATGTTTCTGATAAAACGTTCTCGCAACTAGCATTGTTTCAACTCCATAGTGAATCTTGGAGAACGGGAAACTTTAGCCCAACCAAATGAACATTTATTCCTATTGACAGCGACTATACATCGATGATTCCGCGAACATTGAACAGCAACACTCTCATGGATTGTTTTAATTTGTTTTTTGATGAAAACCTAGGGAGCCCGATTGTTGACCAGACAAATTTGTATTATAGTCAAACTGAAGAAGCATCATCGGAAGTGTCAAGGACATCCTTACAGCCTGACGTAACAGTTGATGAGATGTATGCACTTTTAGCTACAACAATGCTAATGCCTTTCATGAAAAAGAATAAACTGCTGCATTACTGGGCAACTGATAAACTATTCATGACGCCTATTCTCAACGAATTATTCCCTCGTTATCAACACTTTAATAATTATAAAGAACAACCAGAAGACAATTGACTCTGTAAAGTGAAGTCAATTTTGTGTGACTTGAAAAAAAGTTGCGAACATCTTTTATCCGTATCAAAACGTTTGTATTGATGAAAGTATGGTACCTGGAGATGCCGACTTAGTATTAGTATTAGTATAATGCTAATACTTGCCATAATTATGTATGCATTTTGCAGATATATCAGCTTAGCTCTACTATTAGTGCTACGTATACTTAAATTCTGTATAAATCGTTTATATTAAAAATCATTTGACAATACTGTTGGACTTGGATAATTTTGATCGGTTCCTGCAGTAAGTTTGTCGGATTCCTATCGATCAAATTGTTTCTCATGGTCATTTATAAACTTTTATAAAGTAAAAGTATGTTTACTGCACATCAGTACTACAAAAGTGAAATCTGTCGTAAGAAATTCTATAGAAGGAAAATATCGAGTATAACTTGACCGATACATAATAGGTATCGAACTAAATAAATTTTTACTAATGTCCATTTCAGAGTTAAATGCCCGTGGCCATATTTTGAATAACTTTTGATTGGTTGGGGCTATTGAGCTTGGAGTTGTGTAGTTAGAAAGAGCGGACTTCAAGGTATCCTTCTCTACGAGTCATTTGAGTTCACAGACACATTTTTACGACTGTTTATACTTCGATATATTGTTCATACGTTTTTTCAATGAATTTTTCCGACATCCTAACTTCCGTTATACCATAGTGTAGCCGGAATTCCGCTGTGTGCATGGTGAAATTTTGACATTTTCATATCGTCTTTTTCATTTCTCTGCTTCAACAAAGTCACTTGGAAGTATAGGAATTGTGCTATATTTGTAGTGGAATTCGGGCTACAATGTGGTATAATAGAAGTTAGAATGTCGAAAAAATTCATTGAAAATACATGCAAACAACATATCGAAATATTACCAGTCGTAAAAAAGTGTCTATGGCCTCAAATGACTTGTACAGAAAGATGCCTTGAAGTCTGCTCTGTCTAACTACACAACTCCAAGCTCAATAGCCCCAACCAATCAAAAGTTATTCAAAATATGGCCACGGGCATTTAACTCTGAAATGAACATTAGTAAAAATTTATTTAGTTCGATACCTATTATGTATCGGTCAAGTTATATTCGATGTTTTCATTCTAAATTTCTTACGATAGATTTCACTTATGTAGTGCTGATGTGCAGTAAACATACTTTTACTTTATAAAAGTTTATAAATGACCATGAGAAACAATTTGATCGATAGGAATCCGACAAACTTACTGCAGGAACCGATCAAAATTATCCAAGTCCAACAGTATTGTCAAATGATTTTTAATATAAACGATTTATACAGAATTTAAGTATACGTAGCACTAATAGTAGAGCTAAGCTGATATATCTGCAAAATGCATACATAATTATGGCAAGTATTAGCATTATACTAATGCTAATTTAATACTAATGCTAAAGTATCAAATTAAGCATTAATTAATTCAATGTAAATACTAAGCCGACATTCCTAATGATACATTTTAAAGTTCGTCTAAAATTTAAACAATAATTTTCTTCAAAGAGAAATCGATCTGGGATCAATTTATTTCTTATTTGTGACCGAACAATTGGATTTGTTTTGGATTTCATAGTTTATACTGGAAGTACTACTAAACTGATCAGGACCTTGAAACTTGATATCCCTGTCTCGATAGTTATGGCACTAAGGAAGAAATATCTTGACAAAGGCCATATTCTTTCCGTTAATAATTAGTACTCAAGGTCAAAGTTGTTCCATGTTTTGAATGAGCGCTCAACTGGGGCCTGCGATACTGTGCGCAAAAATCGTCCGAGTTTTCCTGTATTTCAAGAAAGACTGCAGCAAGGAGAGCAGTCCGTGCTGCATACCGTCTATATGTTAACTCTGAAGTGGCATGACAAGAGGAACGTAGAAATGTTGTCAACTGTTCATGATTCTTCAATGGTATCGACAGACAAAAAAGTTTACGTACTGATGAAGAGATACTGAAACCATTATGTGTAAAGGAATATAATCAAAACAGAGACGCTATAGACAAATCAAATATGCAGATGACGTTTTCGGAATCCGTTCGAAACAATATTAAATGGTACAAGAAACTGTTTTCACGTCATGAATTTATCGATTCTCAACGATTATACTTTATTTAAAAAGATACAACAACAATATTGCCAACTCTCACAATTTAAATTAGAAGTTATTCGGGGATTAGTGGCAAAGTACAGCTCTAACAGGGCACATGTCGGAAGAGCATTGAGTGATCTTCCATTAAGACTCACGGCCAGGCATTTTCCTTTCTAATTCTTCCAAATGATACTAGTCAGACTCCTTGAAGAAGATGTTATGCTTGTGACAACACTAAACAATGTGCAAAAAAACGAAGCTATACATGCTATCGGTGTCTCAAATGCAATATTGCCCTGTATATTATCGATTGTTGCAAAGAATATCATACTTTACAAAAAATTTAATGTTATATTCATTATATCCGTCAATTTTTGTTAAACCGGATCAAAAATAAAAAGTTATAAATACTTTTCAAAGAATGTTTTTTTCTTTCTTATATCGGTAACCAAAGGGTTAAATCTTGTTCAAACAGAATATCTTTCCATGGCTCTTTCAGTTTTATGCTGTCGTTCATATTTGACTGTGAATCAGTAGACCTTTATTTGTTGAAAAACATTACACTGCAATAAGTTTGAAAAAGATGACAAGCGGCTTATCCGGCTAACGGTCAACCAGCATTATTAAACTAGCGAGCTGATTTTCTCGTTTATAGTGCAACCAACTGTGTTCAGTTCAAGTTTTTAGATAGGTTTTCGCATATTCTGCGTCGACCTGTCTGGTTTATTTTTCAATATTTTGCGAATAAATAGTATTTTCTAGCCAAAATGAAGCATTTCTGTGCAAAATCACTTAAAACATGCACTTTTGTCTCTCATAATAACTTGATCAGTGTTTTGGTTTTGATCGAAAATGAAAATATTCCTAGTCATTTTGGTGTTAAATCTACAGTTTGACATTTATTGATCATCTTCTGTTTTTTTGTGAAGATTGTGAAAATAGCACTTTAGATAGGCTCTATAAAGAAAAGTGAGTGGGTTACCACAATAATCGATGTGTAGTTCAACAACAGGGCAACATTTTGGAAGATGCCTTTTAATCAACAAATAGTTCAGACTGTCTACTACAAACTTGCTCTGGATCATATGTCATTATAACGTACGCATTTGTGGAAAATAAATGATCTTTGCTGTCGCCGAAAAAAAGAGGGTCTTTTTTGTGAGTGTGTTACCGACATGTATTTTTCTTGTAAAACGCGGATCATAAAGTCAGCTGAAATGAAAATTTTGGACGTCAAACAGCTTTGGAGCATGCATCTACACGCCAAATTTCAGAGCTCTATATTTAGTTATTCGGGAGAAATGAAGATGGAAATTTGTCAAAATAGTGAGTGCGTAACCTGCGGACAAGCCGCATAATGATTTTTTTCCGTGCCAGTAAGTGTCTTCCATCTATGTTGACGCTTTCGCCATTCTCCACGCTGCTGGCATTTCGATTTTTGGGCGTGATGCGCATCTCTGACTTATGATCATGTGTAGTCATTTTTCTGTTTTCGTTTCGCTTGCGGTCAGTCCAAAACGAAAGCTACCATGGTCATGCTTATCACTACTGTTACCAGAATCAATGTTCATTTCTTTTATAGCTGGGCGAACAAGAATCGTTAAATAAATCGGTTTTGGCAAATAGTAGCTGCTGTGTCTAACTACACAAAAGATCTATAAAGCTTTGGTAGGGGCTTATCAGTGAAATAAAAAGAATCAAGATGAGACGAGAGATAGCTACACAAAAAAAATGAATAATAATGTATAATTGTTAATAGCTACGACTTCATGGAGTAAAGTTAATTGAAATGGATTGAGGCCTATATTTGATCAGAGGAATAATACATAATAAACATCTTGTATTGAATACGAAAAATATAAATGAGCAGAAAAAAACTGATAAGAATCAAAAGTTCAACCTGAATTTCAGGTAAAAGAACTATAGTAATTGTTTCTAGGTTGTAGTGGCGACGAACAATTAGAATTTTCACAGCTATCAACTATTGAGAATTTTCAAAAAATCGGTGCTGATGATGATGACTCGGTTGATGGCTTACAACTATATCCGTAGTCTGAGAAAAAATAATTACCAAAACACTTATTCTGATTTGGACAAGCGGCGAATTCATTCGTCTTAAGACAGCTGAAAATGATTAGGAAGCTCAGCCTCACTCCTCGCAGCTCAATATTCTGGCTTTATCACTAGAGATAGGATTCTTTCAATATATATCTATTTTATCATATCTATGCGATAAAAATAAAGAAATCATAGAAAGGAGGGGGGGGGGATCGTTAAGCGACAAAATCGACCCCCTACAGAAAATTGATTCCTTCTACCTAAAACTCCAAGATACGATGCTCTAAGTTGGTTTCTAATAAAAATAGCACTATATTACTTATTTTTCTCGTACCAAGGTCGATTGAGATCCCAATTACTATGGTATACATATATGGTATTGAATTATAGATAGTGGTTAGCTTTTTTATCCACTAATAACTATCTTAATTCACATAACTCTCATATGATTTAATAGTGTTTTTAAAGGGCTACAAAATGGTATATAAATGTTAAGAGTACATGTTGGCTAATCTAACATTATACATGGCGTAGTATTCTGATGTGCTTGCATTTATGAATATTTGTAAGTAATGCTAGCTGAAATCATACTTCAAAGATAGCTATCCCAATATTCCGCCCTTTTTATTTGTATTTTATTCGATAGCCGTGTTGAAGAGCTTCAAAATGATATAAAATTATCTAGGAAAAAACACTGGCCGCCCCAATCCGTCCTAGTAATACTGACTGCAAGTCCTATTTTTTATGATCAAATATGACTTTTTCACTAGTTTTCATCATATTTTGATTCAAAAAGTTAGCATTTCAATAGAGAACTCTATGATATTTGAAATCAGCAAAAAAAACTGAGTATATCTATATACTTTTTAATGAATTTCGGCGACTTTCATTTTTACCGAAAAACTCACCTGTACCCCCCTCCAGGAAAGGGTCAAAAAAAAGAATCACACGAGAATACCGTTTTATCAATAGAAATGTGGTTGATTATGTTTCCAATGATCATAAAACTACAAATAATCAATGATTAAACCATACAAACAGAATTCTGACGCAAATCTTTTTTGTCCCTTCCCCGGAGGGGGATACGGCTGATTTTTTCGGTAAAAATGAAGGTCGCCAAAAATCATTAAAAAGTATATAGATATACTCAGTTTTTCTTGCTGATTCTAAATATCATAGAGTTCCCTATTGAAATGTTAACTTTTTGAACTAAAATATGATGAAAACTAGTGAAAAAGTCATATTTGATCATAAAAATAGGATTTGCAGTCAGTATTATTAGGACGGATTGGGGCGGCCAGTGTTTTTTCCTAGATAGTTTTATATCATTTTGAAGCTCTTCAACACGGCTATCGAATAAAATACAAATAAAAAGGGCGGAATATTGGGATAGCTACCTTTGAGGTATGACTTCAGTTATGATTACTTACAAATATTCATAAATGCAAGCACATCAGAATACTACGCCATGTATAATGTTAGATTAGCCAACATGTACTCTTAACATTTATATACCATTTTGTAGCCCTTTAAAAACACTATTAAATCATATGAGAGTTATGTGAATTAAGATAGTTATTAGTGGATAAAAAATCTAACCACTATCTACAATTCAATACCATATATGTATACCATAGTAATTGGGATCTCAATCGACCTTGGTACGAGAAAAATAAGTAATATAGTGCTATTTTTATTAGAAACCAACTTAGAGCATCGTATCTTGGAGTTTTAGGTAGAAGGAATCAATTTTCTGTAGGGGGTCGATTTTGTCGCTTAACGACCCCCCTCCTTTCTGTAGCTACTAAAATCTCCAGGTAGTTACCGAAATTACCAAAAGTTTTTCTACTTTTTGTGGCAGAGCTCTTTAAATCGACATCTATCTTATTATATTTGTAGAATGTAATTTTAGAAATTATAGAAATGTTCTAATAATCATCGAAATCTCTCAGAAATTTTCGGAGAAAGTTCTTCTTATATGTTCCGTAGTTTGAATTTTTGTAAAATTTTCTTTATCGTGTACTTGTAATTTCAGTAATTGCTCAGAATCTGTTGAATCGGAGCTAATTAATTTCTGAAATTTCCAGATAATTTTGTCCGCGTGTACTTGTATTTTCGGTAATTACTGAAAAAGCTCCTTTTGTGAAATTGGCATTTATGAAGGTTATGTAATAATTTCGTTCTAGAGTATGAGTAATTACTGAAATTTGCAGGAAATTTCTTGTCTGATGTAAGGGCAATTTTCATAAATTTCAGAAAATTTCTTTATTTTGTATATGGTTGGTTTTGATTAGTATTGCAGTAGTTACGTTAGTTTCTGATATTTTCTGAGATTGCATTTTGTATGGTTGCAATTGCCCAAATATAACCATTTAGCAGAGAAATATCCATATTCGGTAAACCGCTCACTGCTTCTTAATGAATAAAATAAAAGTCATCTTTCCGAACCATGACAACATAAATATCGGAGTTTATTACCATCGCAATTTTCCAGTTTTCTTCATCTCAATAGTTAGATAAATATGCAGAAATTTTCAGTTTCAATCCTCAAATCAATTTCGCCTGGTCAAACAACGAAAATTCTAGCGTGATCAAACCTTTAAGTCATCATTTAGATGATACTGAGCGTAATAATATCCAGTTCAGCTGAAGTTCAAGTCTCTCAGATCACTGCGTTCCGCCGCTTATGACACCAAGTGCTTCTGTGTTGAAAGAGCAATCGCTTGAAGCATTTATCATCACAGAAATAAATCGGAATAAATACATCTAGGATATGTATATCTCAAAAACTGGCAATTTTGTAAACTCTAAAAGGCGAACCATTCTTTTGATATTAGATCATGCTACTATATTCCTCTAAAAGTTATTTATCGAGATTAGGATTTTCTTCCAAAAGAGAAAACTCAAACAATTTTATGTAGTGTAACGATTTTTTGTAGCATTTCTTCGAACATTATAACGATTGTTAATAATTTATGTATCTCTTCCTCTCAATAGTGATAGTGGGAAAATGTTCTTTTCTGTTATTGTTCTCTAACATACAATAACAAAGTATACATTACAAGACATTTTGATTCACAACTTTTTTTCAATTATTTTTTTTCGAAAAAGTTATCATGAAATCTTATTTGATCCATTCATACACTAGAGAGAAAAAATATTTAAATGTAGCACAAAAAAGTCAGAACGAGGCAGCGCTACCGGCCTGACCTGGTACCTGGTGGCCTGTCAGACCAGGCTTCCTGTTCAGGCTGAATTTTGAAAATTTGGCCTGGCCTGATCCAGGCAGCCAATACATCTCACTTGGTCCCAGGCCAGGTCAAAATTCTTGGCTTGGTTGAGAAACGATTTTAACTTTTTTTCATGAGTTAAGAAAAAATTTCAATAATTTGGGTCTTTCTTTTATGAAAAATATTCTCGATGATTACCTCTTTATTTTAACTGTCCTATTTGTAGTTTTTTCAAGCGTTTGACAAAGGCTTCACTTGGCTCCAAATGTCCCCAGAGTGCACGATCAGCTTACATAAGAAAATTGAAAAGATCATGAACATGTGCGCCAAAATAGTATGGAAACTTTTCGCGACTGGTCGCAATGTTTTTCCCTCGAATAATGCTCTGTGTGGAAGAAAATTTCCGGTTTCAATAGTAATCTTACATAAAAGTTTTCTTATTATCCACAGATCAACAAAGGTTTCAAGATGTGTTCACAGTGCTCGACTAATATTACTATTTTGTGTAAACATTTGCCTTCTATTATCGTCATGAAAATGTTAAATGACGAGAAATGAAATTGTGCACCAATCCTAATTTATAAAATTCAATCGATTTGAACAATTACAAATATCAGTTGGCCTGAGCAGGTGCCTGATGGTCTGCCAGGTCAGACCAGGCTAGGCTATGAAAACAAACAGTCCATCTCGGTCCGACCCCCAGGCAAGGTGAGGCTATGCCAGGCTAGGCCACAGGCCAGGTCAGGTTGGAAAAAAGTGGCCTGTTGGCAGCTCTGGAACGAGGTACTGTACTCCAAAACGGGATAGATATTCGAGTCGTATTTTACATGTTGAATGGAATTCATAGATGTTTTTATGAAAGTTCTTTATTTTATTCGAGATATATTTGTTTTGGAATAAGCAATTCAAAAGATATTAAATTTTATTGAAAGATATTTCTCGGAGCATTTTAATGAGTATGTATATTCATTTGACACTATCATAATGATGATGATAATATACAAGACTAAATGTTTACCAATTGTCATTTATCATTTATCACTTCAGGCGGAAAGTCACCCATTTTTCATGATAACAGGAGAGAATAAATATAACCATCTTTGCTCATTAGGTGTTCTATAACTACAAAATAGGTAGTTCTGCTCCATTGATCAGAAGAAAAGGAAGAAAGAGACATCAACTAACAATATTAAAACGATACATTTTTGACAAGCGGTGACTTCATAACAATTTTCAGTGATATTATCATTGAGAATTCGTCCATAGTAATAGATAGATAGATGCCCATTTATTTTTCAATCTAGATACATAAAAGTTGATTACATTATTTTGAATAGTTTTTTTCCATATTGTTGTAATTTTGGACAACTTCAACGGTTTGCTATCTTGATATGGATGAATAAAGCATCGTTTACTCTATCGAAGCATATAGTTTTTGATTTTATTTACTTTGCATCCTGTTCAAAAAAATTGATAAACTTTGAAAAGTCGCTGATAAAAGTTTTGGTTTTACACGTTGCTATATTACGATTATTTCTTAGTTATTTCTTCTAGTAACTACTATCCAATCAAGTACTAACACTTTTTATTTTTATATTGATATATTGAAGATTTGTTTCTCTATTGAACTATACAATTTTCATTGGATTTATCCCTTGCATTTATTATGAACTTGGTAAGTTTTGAAAGTTTTTTATGAGCCTTTTTTATAGGATTGTTTCTGTTCTTTCTTGAAGAAATTTTAGTCGTGTAAACATCTAAATTTTTTATTGATTAATATAGGTTTGAACAGAGCGTTAATTTCTCTATTAATTAATATGACTTAAGTTTGATTACGTTGGGTCTGACAGGTAAATTTCATTCAATTGAAATCAGTTTCGTTTAGATATTTTTCAAATAAAAGTTCTATGAATATCTTTCATCTAATGAACTTTAACGATTAACGAATTTAATCTGAGTGAAATATCAATATGCATAAGTTTCGCTTGATGGATTTTGCAAGTTTATCAAATTTTTTGGTCGATATTCTTAGTATAATTTCTAATATTTGATCCGTTATTCTCTACCAGCGTCTATCACGATCAATCAAACGTTTCTCATAACAACTGACATCACTAAACTGTGTTTATATCTTTCTGCAGCTTCCTCGATTAGTTGCTTTTTTAAAATGTCATGTATTGAAAATGTTTAGTACAGGTTGATAGGTGACTTATAGTTCTTCCAACTAAATCCATAAGATATTTAGTCAAAGCTATCATCAAATAGATGTATCTCATTGAAGCATACATACTATTTGCTTGGTAGGTATTTTCTATGAGGACATTATATCTCAGTTATTTTGAAACCTTTTTTAACTAAATTTTAAGTAAAAATTGATACAATATTGAACTTTCGAATGATAGAATGCTTGAAAATAGACATGTCAAAATAGTCAACATATAGTAGTCAGAAGATGAAGATAATGCACGAATCTTAATTTCGATACATGTGAATCAATGAAAGGTAAATTAGTCTTTGTGATCAGGATTCATAGAGCCAAACATATATCTAAAATATCAGTTTAAATTCAATAAAAACAATATCACATCAGAAGCGAATCAGCTACTTTTATTCAGGAATGTTATTAATGAAGTAGATATTTTTAATAAAGATAATATACTGACAGATGATTATACGGCTTTCATCTACATAATATATTGTAACGCAACGATTTTTTGCTAATTTTTCAGAGTGTTCATCTCGAATTATGTCTAGGGCAAAGCTAGAATAAAGCACACTCTATGAAAATTTACAAGTGAACTATTTATTATATGATTCCTCTATTCATTCAGTTATGACTCTCATAACATTGACAAAGACTAGTTCTACCGAAATATATTGTTACTAATACAAAGTACAGTAACATAACTTCATAGTTCAAAATCCTTGTAAAAATATGGTATTATTATGTAGTCATAACAGATGTGATATCAGTCAATAATGGCAACTATATCATCAAAATCACTAGCTGATAGTTACTGCACCACCTCGTCAAATACGATTCAAAGTAAGATCATTACTAATTCATTGACGAAACAAAGAGCAAGTTTAATTCAACGGATAATCAATTCGTTCAAGCCAGCATTACCCATTGAAGACGTCCCAATCGAAATGAATGAGTCAAATCAAGGAGAAGATGGAAATGGCGATTTTGAAAACGCAGAAAGTGGTTTACATCGAACATTAAAAAATCGACATTTGCAGATGATTGCTATAGGCGGATCAATTGGCACTGGTCTCTTTGTTGGTTCGGGTTCTGCTCTTGCCTCTGGTGGCCCTGCTGCACTTATTCTTGATTTTACTATTATCGGTTTCATGCTCTTTAATGTGTGTATGGCACTCGGAGAGCTCAGTGTTATCTTTCCTGTTCCTGGTTCATACGCTATCTACAGTTCTCGCTTTCTTGATCCTGCATGGGGATTTGCTATGGGCTGGACTTATGCTCTGAATATGTTGGTTACCATGCCACTTGAGTTGACAGCCGCTGGACTCGTTATCAACTATTGGACAACATCCATTAATATTGCTGTATGGATCACTATTTTCCTTATCGCACTTATTATTATAAATTTGTTCGGTGTTCGAGGTTATAGTGAAGTTGAATTCTCTGTTTCTATTATAAAAGTGATCGCTGTCATCGGATTTATCATTCTTGGTATTATCCTTGTATTAGGAGGTGGTCCAAATCACGAATATTTGGGAGGAAAATATTGGCATAATCCAGGTCCCTTTGCCGATGGATTTAAAGGAGTATGTTCCGTTTTTGTGACTGCTGCTTTTGCCTTTGCAGGCACAGAACTAGTTGGATTGGCAGCAGCTGAAACGGCTAATCCTCGAAAGACTATTCCTCGAGCAACAAAGCAAGTATTTTGGAGAATAACACTTTTCTATATTGTGACGTTGACACTTATTGGCTGTTTGGTACCTTACACATCTCCACGTCTTCTCAAAAAATCATCAAGCTATGATGCATCCGCATCGCCCTTCGTGATCGCTATTGAAAATGCAGGTATCAAAGTATTACCTTCCATATTTAATGCTGTGATTCTTTGTGCTGTTCTTTCGGTGGGCAATGCTTCTGTCTATGGAGCATCTCGAACGCTGTGTGCACTTGCCGAACGTGGTCAAGCACCAAAGTTACTTGCTTATATCGATCGTAAAGGTCGTCCACTCTCTTCCGTCGTCCTCTCAATGCTCTTGGGCTTTATTGCTTACATCAATTGTGCAAAAGTTGGTTCTCAAGTGTTTGATTGGCTACTTGCTCTCTCAGGTTTATCCTCTTTTTTCACTTGGAGTTCCATATGCGCATGCCATATTATGTTCAGATTGGCATGGAAGGTACAAGGTCACACTCTGGACGAACTTGCCTTTACTGCACCTTTTGGTATATGGGGAAGTATTTTTGGTCTTCTACTTAACATATTGTGTCTCATCGCTCAATTCTATATAGCATTGTTTCCTCAACGTGCTTCTCCAAGTGCTGAGTCATTTTTTCAAGCCTATCTTACTGTTCCCGTTATTTTTATCTTCTATATCGTATGGAAAATATGGCAGAGAACGCCATTCATGCGACCCAGTACCATAGATCTCGTAACTGGAAGACGTTTACTTGATACACGGCAGCTTATGGCGGAAGAAAGAGCTGAGCGCATGACTTGGCCTATATGGAAGAGGGTATATTTTAGTTTGTGCTGAACCCCTGTGCATTGTATACAACCTTTATTTGAATACGATTCGATTAACTATTTTATTTGACTGTCGAAAATGCATTTGAATGCATGATTTTTGCTTAAAAATTTAATGCAAAAGCTGATATTGTGGATCTGCCAGCGAACTTTTTCACATATCACGTTTCTCTATCTAGCTTAGAAGCATGATTAGTCTGTTTAGAGCTTTTTTTCAATGTACTATAGGTTTTTATAAATGACTGCATGAGAGTCAATATGGTATTCCATCAGATTTCAATTACAAAATACACAAGTATCTCCGAATCGTATGAACCTTTCAGAGTTTGTAGATCAAAATAAGCTATTAAAATCTCATTGGCCAGATTTTTAAACTTCACTAATAAATAAGGAGATATAGAGTATGAAATTTTCTATAATTTTTACAGTAGTGTTCATAAAAGCTTGCACATCTTGTTATGCAAATACATCCTTATATATATATGTTACTTTCAAACAGTTTCGCATACTCGTGATAGCCTATGACGAGTAGTATTAAACACTATATTTTAATATTTTAATCGTTCGCCTTTAGAAACAATAAGAGATAAACATGTTTTTTTCACGGAAATCACACAATTTATTACAACATTAATTTCGGTGTTTTTGAATGCTTTCACTAAAAAAAATTCCAAGTTCATCAAAGTTTTTGGGTTATCTCTTTCTAACTTTGCGTTTTACGATCAACTAGACATTCTTTATACGATGCCACTTCATGAATTGTGGTACATTGTTGATACTATTTTGTGGTGCGTTCTCGATAAATTTTCTTTTATTTCGTTATCGAAAAGAAAAGAAATCTTACTTCTGTGTGTGCAACGTGTAGCGTAGCTAACGAACATATGTCCTTGGGAAAATGAATTTCGTAATCATTCTCTAAGGACAAGAAAATCTTTGTTCACAAAATTTAATTCTGTACAAGTTTTTTTGAACACTACTGTATGTACTAATATAATTAAGAAGATTAAAGTTTTGCTGAAAATAATATCATGAAAGAATCTTTCGATTTAAACCCATAAAGTATTAACTATATATACATATGACATATATACATATTTTTCCAACGTGCTCGTTCTATTCTTTACCGCTTAACTCCAAAAACTAAATATATGTGTGAGTAGCAAATATACATATTTGTGAGGCACCACTTGCACTTTCCTCTGCCTACCCTCTTCATATGCAGTAACTTAACTCTCTATCGCACGCAAGGACTAAAACTAAATCAAGGCGAAAAATTAATCAGTAATATTCGATACAAATACAGATATAATTAAAAGTTGCTAAAAATGACTTTTCTTCCCTTCGCTTTTTATCTATAACTCATTCCAAAGAATGAATGATTTTATGTCACTTACCTTTCGATTCCAACAATATACAAAGAAGAAAAGAAAGTACAGACAGACGGAGCTAGCCTACCTGCACTCACTGATCAAAAGCTACCGCTTACATACCGAAAAGTGATCACATCCCAAACTCAGTAATCCGATTACCCATATTGTTAGTTATAAAATATCTCTCATTCATCTCAGTTATAAAACCATACTCCCAAAATTTTTATTTCATTCGTCGTAATTTCGCTACTGTAACACAAAACCAGTTTCTACAACCAATCACTAAGCTTCTCCACAACCTAAAAAACTTTCTTCCTTCGTCTGCTCCCACTCGATAAGAGTCGGAAAATCATCTCCGTAGGTTTTAACTTGCTATACAAGAGTGAAGATTTTTCTTTCTATTTCCTGTTATCTTTCAATAAGATTCCAGAAATGATTTTCGAGACTTTTAATTGAATATATAAGGGTAAAAATTTTTTTTCTTTCACTGTCTAATATCTCTCAATCAGACTTGAGATAGCATTTTTGAAGCTTTTAACTTGATACATAAGAGTGGAAAAAAGATTTTCTATTGCCTAATATCCCTCAATAAGACTTGGAGAATGATTTTCGAAGATTTTAATTTGATGCAGAAGAGTAAAAAATCTTTTCCCATCTCTGATATCTTTCAATCAGACTCGGATAATGATTCTCGAAGCTTGTAAGTACAGGGTTGGAAATAATATTATTCCAGGGGGGTAACACTATAATTCTAAATAGCAACCATAATGAATTTTATACTAAATGAAAGCCCGTGAAAAATGGGGTTTATTGATACTAAATAGTAAGGGTTATGAAAACTTTCTAATATCGAACTTCAGAAACTTTCAGGAATTTTATGCTTTTTTTGCGGTGGAAAAGTAAGATGACAGTAATTCAAAACTGAACTCAAGTGTTTTTCTTGGACACTTTTACATGGTTCGATAGAGCTCGTCGAGCTCTACAAAACTGTGTATATGAAAAATTTCCTGAGTCATGTTTTTGTGATAAAACATCCAAAAAACTATTTGAAAAATCTTAAAAAACGTTAAAAAAATCAAATTTTTTATATGAAAGAAAAACACTCGATTTTTCTATAAAACTAGTTTTTCTCATTATTTTCGCTGCCTCAGACGTTTCGAAAT
>JAJEKB010008433.1:0-10280 GCA_022393335.1 Macrotrachela quadricornifera | reverse complement strand
TTATATTATTTCATTTTTTAGTATTATTATTATATTAATTTTTATAATATAACAAGTCCTATGATTATATTATTAATGAATAAATTTAGGTAAAAAGTATTTCAGATGTTCAGTATTAAGTACAACATCATGCAAATCATTTTTAATTACTATGAAAACTTTCATTGATCATGCTATAATAATAGAATTTTAAAAAATTTTCGCAATTTAAAGAACACTAAAATTTCGTTTATAAATATATATATATATATTTAACAATTTTATGACTCATTCATCTATACATCACACGTTTTCATCGGCTGTTTGTTTCCAATCGTCTTCATGATCTATACCTTTACCATATAATCGTATTCAATGATATATAAATGTGTCATACAATTTCAATATATGTATATAAACGATTTTTTAATTTTTTTAAATTGTGATTTAAAAAACACAATCATATAAAAATGATATTAATATTTCAGACGATTAGAAAAGGCAGCCAGAGTGATTAATAGAAGAAAGATTTATAGATGAATGAAAGAACAGCACAATGCAATATGTCTTCTTCTTTCGTTCTACGTCAATTTTGTGTAAGAAATACATAACAATGAAATAGGAGCAGAAAAAAAGAAAAGACCTATATATACTATCTAATTTTATTCATTTATTTATTTTATTTTTGTCTTCAGCGTATGATAGAAAGCATAATGTTATGAATAAGGTATGTTTAAATGTATTGTTTATTACTTTTAGATGATATTGTGCAATACATCTCGAAATGAATGACGATATCTTCACATCAGTTTTACTATTTGAACAACGCCACCATAAACGTGTTTGTGCACAAAAAAGGAAACGACGTGTATTATTGAATGCTCGACGTGATCTTCTGAACACAACATATAATACGGTGACTTCTACTTCATCGAATATATTGCATACGCGTATAGAAGACAATGTGAAATCCTCAAATGTTTCTCAAGATTCAAATGAAGATTTATATGGATTAAATATTGACGCAAGTAAATGTGATAATCCCGATGAATTGAATATTTATGCAAATATGTATGATGATTTAAATGAATTAGATATTGTTGAGTATGAATATGATGATTTAAATGTATTAAATATTGATACATATGAAAGCGATGATTTAAATGAATTAAATGTTGATGAATATTTATGTGAGCATCCAAATGGTATTTTTAGTTTTACTTCATGTTTTACTGAATCGGATATATACCTTCACAATTTAACTACTGTTAAAAAGAATGATTATTGTAAAAATTTACTACTTTTATTACGTGATGCCAATATTTCCAAAACTCATACTGACAGATTAATTAGGTTGATACATGCAGCATTGCCTAGCCCAAATAATCTGCCGAAATCAATGAAACAACTTCTGCTTGATATGCAAGGTAACACTTAAATAAAGAAGAATCTTTCCACATAGTCAAAATTAGAATCTTTTTATTTGGATAATAAGGGGACCGTCTGGCTTAAAGATATTAACTCAGATGACTTGAGTATGAATCCATCAAATTTTAGATTATATGAGATTGAAGATATCATAACATTTACTGTCATAGTAATTGCCAATATCGTATTATTATTGAAAAATAATTCCTAAAATTAATCCTATACCATTTAAAATACTTATATAATTCAATAGTTTTTATAGAATGAAGAAATAGATCAAGCTGAAATTTTTGTTTTAAATAGAAATGGAGATTTATACTTATTGTTTGGTCAAGAATATTTTTTGCGAGACAAAACAAATTTTATGACACAAAATTAAAAACTGTTTTTTTTTAGTTGAACAATTATTTGTGAAGCGACAAATTTGTATAAAATGTTATCATGATGTTCATAATCATAAGAATGGCATATTATGTGCATCACGAGAAGCAACAGCGACTGCAAATATTTATGATATAAATGTCAAAACTGTATTATCATTATTATTGAGTCGTTTATGGCCAGCCATCATCGAATATAAAAAACGAATCGAATCAACTCCCCTTAACCACCATAATGATATTCCATTCAATTTTTTATACCGTAAAATGATAAAAAGCATTGAAAACCATGTTTTTGTCAGTATTCTTTTACACGTTGATGGTATCTCTATTTGTAAATCGAAGAAATTAACTTTATGGTTATTGAGTGGTGTAATTATCGAGTTACCACCTCATTTACGGTATAAAAGGTGTAACATGATTTTATTATCGATTTATTTAGGTGTTAATGAACCAGAACCAAAATCATGGTTAAATTCTTGCTTTTGCCAACTTAACGAACTTAAGAAAGAAGGTAAGACCTTTCAAATTTACTGTGCACTGTAAAAGATGTGTAGAAAGGAAGACGTTACAAGATATAAATAGTATAAAAACATAAAATGTTCAGTTTTTATAACAAAAAACAGCTAAAGACTATTTCTATCTATGAAATAGAGTCTTGAAAATTAACGTAGCATAACTTCTAATTTGATTTTCAGAAAACGATAGAACAAGATCTTAAAAAGCTAATCAATGATTTGAACTATTCTTAGTATAAAAGTTTTCATTAAAAAAAAATCGTTTGATATAATTAAAATACTCTAGCTTAGTATTGAGAATTTTTTGATGAAATGATTCAATATCGCGGAATTGTGTTTCAAACCGTTAGTCTGCATGAGACAACTTAGATTTATTTTTTTTCTTTATTTTTAGGAGTAATTATTACAGGTGGACTTAAATGTAAAGTTTTATTTTATTCAATTGTTGGAGATTGTCCAGCACTCAAGCTGGTGTTGGAATTTAACGGTCACAATGGGTACTATTGTTGTTTTTATTGCTATATTAAAGGTGTTCATGTTGGTGGTGGTGGTGGAAAGCGACAATATTATTACGAGGATGGTATTAATCTTCGAGGTATTACACGTTATGAATCAGAATCAATAGAAGCAGCTGAAACTTCTAGCAAGGTGTTTGGTCATTTAGGTCGATCGATTCTTCATGATCTAATGGATATACCTTTACCTTATTCGATCATAGCTGATTATCTTCATGTTAGCCTTTTAAGGCACACAAGAGGTATTGTTAAACAAATTTATTCAAGTTTATCACCATCTCAACGAGTTGAATTTGATGCTGCTTTACGAAAACAAAAATTTCCACATTTTTTCAACAGAAAACTGCGTCCTGTCAGCGATTTTTCATTTATTAAGTAAGATAATGATTTTTTTATGGAATCAAAAATTATGAGTATATAACTAACAACAGAGTTTGTCGAAAAAGCTTAGCTTTTCTTGATCAACATTTCTGGTAGAATACGCTCTTGATTTTTTGAACGTCTTCAGTAAATAAAAAAAATTTTGATAGAAATAATTTATTTAAAGGGAAATGAGTCCTAGTAAGATAGGAATGTGCAAATTTAGTAAAATAACATTTAACAGATGTGCATGACTTAAAAAATTGTATGCATGAGTAAGCTTTTATGCCTGCAGTTTATAAAATATCCGCATATGTCTGTTGTGTATTTATATAAATTTATGATTTGTCTACTTTAAAAGATCAATAATAAAACGATAATTTTTTTTTTATTTTAGAGGCACAGAATTAAAGAATTTGCTCTTGTATGGGCTTCTTCCACACCTTTCAAACTTCATCTCTAAAGAACGATTGGCTCACATTGCACTTTTCGTCTGTTTTATTAGAGTGAGTCGAAAGATCTCTAAGACACAATGATTTTTGTTTCTTATAGATTATTCATGGAGAAAAACAATTTGGTGTAAATACTGGTGCAATGGCAAGAGAACTTTTTGTGAAATATTATGAAGATCATGAAGTTTTTTTCAGTAAATTACAGGATTTTGTTCTTCATCTTCATTTGCACTTTGATCAATTGTTTAATTACCATGGAAGTTTATGTTATCTCGGCACATTTGCACAAGAAGATTTTATTGGTGCTGTAAGTAAAAACTTTCATGGTACTCGCTGTCATGGCGAACTCATAACCTATTATTATGAAGTAGGCAGATAAATATCGAATATATTTTATTTTATCTAAACTTCTACTTTTAGATCGATTTTGCTTTACGAAATATAATGTCAACAAATGAATCACCTACTCCACATAGTATGAATGGTCCTTTTGATCAAACAGAGTTAACACCAAGTATATTACAAGATATAAGCCGTCATCATCTTTTTGTTTGTGGTTGTAATAAGCCTAATCAATGTGTACAGGTATTTCGTCGATGTATAATCGATAAGAAGGTATTTCATTCACTTATTTATTCACGTCGAAATTCAACTATTAGTTATTTTGTCCAGTATCGTGAAAACCGTAATGATACTAACTTTGGAAAAATTAAATTTTTTTTTATTACATGTAATGGAAATTATGCATTAATTGAACATTATGGAATTAAAACAAAATTTAGTGATATTTTTAAAACATCTACCTACTATAATTTGTTATCTAAGTCAATTGATTATTTCTTTTTTGTACTTTATTCACATACGTCAGCAGTGCATTGCGTACCTATATCGTCAATTGAAAACTACTGTATTGTTTTTGAAAAAAACCATCATGTTATTATAACTCCATTGTCCATTTATTATGAACATGATTAAATGTAATATGTGTTTTCTTCTTTATTTTATTTTATCAATTTACATGGGTGATCCAAAGGTCGAATAATTATTTTATCTTCTTCTACTTTCAGATATTAAATATTCACTATTATGGCAACTGTATCTAATACCAATCGAAATAAACGTACACACTATCCTAGAAAAATATTTTCTCCTTCTGTAGCATATCAATCGTTACCAAGCAATTATCTTATTTATATACCAGATACCATGTCTTACTCAATTGTTGGTCGAAGTAGTGTCAAAAATATTGAAGGAAAAAAAGCTACATTAGTCGTGAATAAGAAAAAATTTATTGGTGAAATAGTTTTTGCTGGTAACTTTTGCGTTCGATATTAATTGTGAAAGAAATACTTATATGTGATTTTTGCAGGTTTTTTTTCTCGTTGTCAGGCAGAACTGAACAAAATTCAACAAAAATCACAATCATTTGATAATAGTAAATTTAATTTTTCTCTTCTTTCTATTGGATATTTGATCCTTTTATTTTATAGATGAATTAATTGAATGCAATGAAGACGAAAATGAAGAGAACGATTATCACAATAATCAAGATAGTGATCTTATTGATAATTATGAACACAAAAATGAACCTGAAGAAGAACCAGTCAATGAATTTGGTAAGAATATATTATGTTAATTATTTTCGTTCTAGTATTAGAGCTATGTGTGTCTTAACATGAGAATAGATAAACCGTTTTTTTTTTATTTTTCTTTTATTAACAGATGAAGCTGAAGATGATTTAATATTCGATCAAGATTTTCTTACAAAACGAAAACGTTCTGATTCTCATTTATTGAACAATGAATCTCAATCATCAAAACGATCAAAACAAGAGTATTTAAATGAAAGTATGTATAGTTTCTTATTTTTTTATTTTTAAAATTTATTTATTTTGTATTCCAAAAAAAACACAGATATTAATATATTTTTTGTTTTCTTTTATGTAGCCGGTCAAGGTTTACAAAGTGAAGCTGATGCACAAGTTAAAGCAACAAATAAAAATCAACGTTTATCTACTAATGGTTATAAAATACATTCGTGGTTCCTAAATATATTATTCTATTTCTTTTGAATGTTTTAGTTACTTCATTAAGATCGATCGAAAACAAAATGACCGATTTCAGCAAAACTATGAAGAAGATGAGTCGTGCAATGCATCAAATTGCATCTTCTTCTGGAAAAATGGTGAGTAGCTTTTTATTATTGATATTATTTGAAATTGATCATTCTAGGGTTCGCATAATCTCGATCATTATCGAGATTCAAATACTCATGAAACATTTTCAAATAGAGTTGTAAGTGATTATGAAACTAATTTCAGCAATCAATATTTAATATTTTATTTATAGGAATATAAAGGTCATAATTTGGTTGAAGTAGTTGGTAGAGATTTTGGAGATTATGCTCGTCAAGTCATGCGTATTTTATTTACTGAAGATGAACTTAAAACCTGTATTTTACCACCAAAACGACAGCATTTAGCTCGAGAACCTCTTGATTCTGAACGTTTTCGTCTTTTGAACGGTTTGTAAAAATGAATTGATTTTCATTTCATTTTTATCTTAGTTTTTTTAGAAGCTGTTCAAATGAAATATCGTCTGGCTTCACATTTGTACGATGGCTTCTTCAAGTATCATCTTGGTCCGAAGCTCAGCGATTTCTTAGTCGAAGAACGTCGTCGAGCAGAAAAAAAGAATATTCTAAGACAAACAACTGCAGCTATTTCGAATACGACGACTCAACAAATGGCAATTGACTGAAAAAAATTATTTTTTTTACATGTAAGAAAGTTTTTTTACTGTTTTTTCAATGATCTGTATTTTTCTGATCATGTTTTTTTTGAAATAGTTTTTAATTCCTGTATTTTGTATTTTTTTGTACGAGGTGAACTTTTTTTATTTATCAAATATATATATATATATATGAACGAAAACGAAAACAACTAAACACAGTAATATGATGAATATCTTTTGGATAAACGGTGTCATATACGATCGTATACACAGCATATACGCTACGTATGCGGTCGTATACATAGTATATACGCTCGTAAACGATCTCCATATTTCGTCGTATTTCTCCGTAAACGATCACGACCATATACGATCGTAATACGGTCACATGTATTACGGCGAAATACGGTCGTATACGGAGCGTATATGGCATGTATACGGTCGTGTACGACACCGTATACGATTGTTTACGACCGTATATAGAATCCGTAACCCTCGACCTGGGAATACTGAGACAGGTAATACGCTGATTTACGGCAAAATACGGTCACGACAGCCGTATACGGTCCGTATATGGTCGTTTACGAGAGACCATGTTCGACCTGGGTAGATGTCACAATGCGTCATATTAAATCGATATAGAACGAAATAAGATTTTTTTTTTTTTAATTGTGTCGTTTATTCACTTATTTCATTTGAACGATTGTCATGTATCATTTCATCAATATTAAAATGAAGTAGATCTGTTAAATATTCTCTTTCTCGTAGAGAAGAGTCTTAGAAACATAAATTGTCTGCTTGCTTGCTTCCTTGATTGCTTGTATGTCCGCAGGGTCAAAAAAACATCGAAAATCGATTTTTCGAAAAAGACATTTCTAGAGGTAATTCGATGCGGGGACTTCGAATCTGAAGTCTATTCGGTGATCATGTGGTATCAGGATTGATCAATTGATGTTAGGAATTGGTGAGGTTTGGTATTTTTCATCGAAAATAGGTGTTTTTTCACGAAATGATGATTTCATTGTGGTGGGTGATGAACACCATTGCTGGTTGTTATGGTATCAGCATTGATCAATTGATGTTAGGAATTGGTGAGGTTTGGTATTTTTCATTGAAAATAGGTGTTTTTTCACGAAATGATGATTTCATCGGGGTGGGTTATGAACATCATTGCTGATTATTCTCTTTCTCGTAGAGAAGATTCTTACAAACATAAATTATCTGATTGATTGATTGATTGATTACGTGTATGTCCGCACAAGGTCAAAAAAACATTTTATTAATATTTTCTATAAAACTTAACCGAAGGGGTAATCGGGGTCGAGGAACTCGAGTCTGATGTTAGTTTTTCAAAATTTTTTTGAGAATCAATTTTTTTACATAAAGGACCACTTTTTTTACAAAAAAAATTTTTTTTTATAAGGGTTGACCGAAGGGTAATCGGGGTCGACGAATCCAAATCTGATGTTAGTTTTTCGAAATTTTTTTGACGATCAATTTTTTAAACAAACTACAAATTTTTAACAAAAAGCATTTGTTTTTTATGAAGTTTGGTCAACGACCGTTAATGTCCAGGAACTTGAATCTGACTTCGATTTTTTAAAATTTTATAAATGAATAGCTTGACGGTAATTTAGAAACACGATTTCTACGAGAAAGAGCTGAGCGAGTCTTCAGACGAGCGTTACTTGTTATACTATGAACGATTAATCTTTTTCATAAGTTCATTTATCTTTTATATAATCATGAAGTTCTATGTTTTAATATTATTTAAACTAGATTTAGTTTTTCTCTTTTCATTATGTTATGCATGATGATCAATAGATATGAATGTATTTTATATTGATTTTGTTTTGCTTTAATCAGTATGTGGAATAAGGTTTTGTTATGTAGTTGATTATGAAATTTTAGAATAAATATTTCCATGTTTAATACAAATTCGGACATTTGTTGGATTTGCTACGAAAGAATGAAACTAAATGATATATATAATATATTCAATGCTATATTAATAAACAATACAATTGTAAAAGATGTCAGAAACATTTTTTATTTCACACCATTCTAATGATATACGTAAATTGATCTACATGCCTGACCATTAGAAATATCAAACGATACAAATAAATTGCAAGCACCTGTTTGATGCTCATATAGCCATATAATATACAAAGAATTATACGGTCGAATAATTCTGGTGACTCTAAAAGATACTTTTTTCAATGACGGAATTTTTTTACTGCATTGAAGGATTGATTTTGCTCCAATAACTAATTGAACTAAAGCCAAAGATATTTTTAGCACTATCTTGATACCCAAAACAATTTTTACAAAATTTTTTATTTCATAACACAGTCAATTGTGATACAATTACATTTCTGAAGTTATAGAATCGAGTTTGTATGCGATAGTAAGCTATTGCGAGTAATTTCAGTAACACAAAACAATTTTTACTTAATGTTAAATCATTCAGTCGAGGGTTGAGCGAGTCAGTCTCGACGAGCGTTATTTATTTATAATGTTGAACAAGAAATCCTTTGGAAATAAAACAAATTGCCACACGTATAGCTTATTAAACTCATGAATGTTTAACTAGATTGATGAGTTTTAAAGAACGCATTCCATATCTACTGTTGTATTACTACTCATCAAGACAAAACTTTTCAGAACCCAGTACCTTGTCTTTTTGAATAATATAGCTTGGCGTAGACTATTATCGACGGGATAGAAATTAATGCCAGTTCATCTGCATTTGATTTTATTTCATGAGAAAAATATGTTGCTTAGTGGAAAGTTGTCAGAGACTAGCTATCACTATTACTAAGCATAAGAAGAGAGACTATATGTATATATAGCTATCAGTTTGTTCATCGAACGATGAGACACATAAAATGTAATTCTGAGTTTTAGGTAGTGAAAAGCAAGAAAAACACGTAACATAATCGGAATAAAACCGCCGACGAAGATAAACAACTTTGAGCGTTATATTGAAAGAATATAAGGAGGATAGAGCTGAAATAAAACAATCAAATATATCGACATATTATTAGATTTGATAATTGTATTGTTCATCTTCAAATGTGTATTTGATAAAATTTTCACAATTTTATTTATTGCCAAAAAATATCTTCAATCAACAAAAAGCTATGTTAACACATTCGCGACGATATAAGTATTGTTTTTTCATAATTCATGAAACGTTGTGTTTCTTTATTTATCGCAACTGTAACACTTGAGGATTCAACGATTTATTTCTAATAATAATAAATCTACAATATGATCAAGGAGAAGAGAGAAGGAAAAGGGGAGGCGAATAACAACGGATAGAAGGACATAAAGGAAAGAAAGAAAAGACGGATTCTTTTTAACGAGCTCTTGACATTTGTCTTCTGCTCTTTATTGATTTAATTGTTTAGTTTTCATTTAAATGTATGTTTGTTAATATTCTCTTTAAATTTTCAGATGTTGTATTATCTTGGTAAATTTCTGCTCGAGATATTGCTTTATTTAATATTTCTTTTGCATAATTCTTGATCATTGGGATTTTGGTTCTTTGATGGATATATTCTGTTGATGTGTATATTGGAAGACCCAATGCTGCTCTTAAGGCTTTATTTTGTAGTATTTGCATTCTCTTCCAGATTGAATTATCAGCTTTTAGGAGGATTGTACAACCATAAGTTATAATTGATCTAACTAAGGACTTGTATAGATTAATCATTATTTGTTCATTTGCATGAGGATTTAGCTTTGATAGATATCTTAGTAGACTTGTTCGTGTTGCAGTTTTTTCTTCTATATGGTGAACGTGGCTTCGCCATTTAAGTTGATGATCAAAAATTATACCTAGATATCTTGCAGATTTTTCCGGTTTTATTTCTGTTTCTTCTACTAAGATTGACATTTTATTTTTAT
>JAJEKB010008431.1:0-13484 GCA_022393335.1 Macrotrachela quadricornifera | reverse complement strand
TGTTTGTAACATCATATGGACAGTTACTTTTCTCTACGAACTAGATAATTTAAGTTCAAACCTAGTGCAAGACAAAAATCAACAAGCTGCACGAAGCGCAAACTCGCTGATCACAAGCTCGAAGCAAAGGAAGGATCTGCGCAAGTTGTTCAAAACTCTGTACTAGCTGTTACGAGAAAAACAGGGAACAACAATCGAGAGAAGCCTGTCATGCAACAATAAAGGGAGCAAAAACTTTGTTCTGATTGTAACAAATTTTTTTGTCTTGATTGTTTCAATGAGAAGCATCACGCTATGCGATAAATGATTTCAAAAATAGTGAAAGCAGAGCAGATGACACATGACATGTAACCTCCCATCTAAGGATAAACGAGAAAAAAGTGTTTTTCAATTAAGTATCTTGTTAAAATATAGTGGAGTCCACCGGTGGACCCCATCGCCTCGAATGTGTTAAAACAACGCTATTACAAAATACGTCATTTTGGTGACTGATAATTTAAAGCTCGAGATTTTGCTGATTGATTCCTAGCCATAAGCGTTGTGAATAGGTTGGTAAAGAATTGAATAAAAATTTTTCCGATATAAAATCTAGTCTCAAAGATCAAAAATGGCAGAGGTACTGATAAAATGCTGAGACATACATTTATTCTGGAATACATGCTACCAACATTCCTCGTGTGCTGTTTCTCTAAGTAAGTCTATGAAATATAAAAACAAATCTGAATTATGCTTCCAGATTGAAGGAGAGAAAGGATGTTGATCCAGCTCAAAATTGGTATACCTGACTTTTCGAAAAATTTCTAACACATTTTAACACTTTTAATAGCTTCATGGTAAATTCCGACAGCAATCTGACTTTTTGCGCTTTTGTTGATTTTTTGCTAGAAAACTGAATAAAACTGTTTTCTGTCAATAAAATCCAGCATAAAATGAATGAATTCGATATGTTCTATTAAATTTCAACTAGAAATTCATACAAAATATCTTCTATCAGTCTTTTTCAAGCTTTTTGTAAAATCTTTAAGCTCTCCCCTTTTCAAAACAAGCAGAAATCCTGGGTCGAATCATTGATGAATAGAGTGGAAATTTCTGAAAATGTTATTTCATCATTTTGGGACCATCTCGATATTGAATGTGCACAAACAGTTTTAAGTTATCTCAATGTGTAAGCTGCGTACCTGAGCCTGAACTGCCGACGATAGCCACTGTCTCACCCTGATTCATATGAAAACTTAACCCATTCAAAACTGACACTTCAGGTCGTGCAGGATAAGCAAAAGATACATTGTTAAACGTGATTCCATTTGCTAAAGAAATCGATATATTTTCTTGAGTATTTGGTTTCGTTTCAGATTCATCAATAAACTGCCAGAGACGTTGAGCGGCACCCGTTGCCTCGTTGAACACATGAAACTGAGGCAAAAGCATGAGTGTATGAAAACTACTGCGACCAGCCGTGAGAAATGCCTATTTGATGAGAAAAAGTAACAAACGTGCCATTCGATGATGCTACACTTTAACTACATACCGTTACTACTTGAAAAACTGTAGCTCGTCCAGTATTAACCAGTACAGCAGAGACGACTACGGTAGCAGCATAATATATGTAGGTTAAAAGATTATTCAATCCAATTTGAAGTCCGCCGATTTGCGCTTTCTTCAAAGACAAATCACGTATGGTTGGCATGGCATTACTGTAGCTAAACAAGAACAGTAAAAATGAGACGTTGAGTTGCAAATTAAGTTGCAGCGCTGTAAGATTCACAGAAGAATAAGTGTAAAGTAAAGAATTTTCATGAATAATTCTTACTACCGATTCCATAGAAAATCATAACGATGAATATCATAAAGAATGAGCCTCTCAGTATTTCGAAAAGTATGTCCATCATCTTCTATTATTTCAGTTTCCTAATTAACCATGTATGGAATCTCTAATTAAGAGGCAGAGTGGATCTTCCAAATTCTGATCGCTTAGCTTTGCATCGCATTGATGGAAAAAGTGGACACAATATGGTTGATCTAACATGGTGATATAGATTACTATGAATTCCTTTTTTTGCTGAAATTTCAGTTTTTGCAACTTCAGAAGGGAGCAAGCTAATCAGTTGATTCAGGCACACCGAAATAAAGCATGTGTCGGGATTTTTCTGTAACTGGGACTATGTTTTGAAATACTGCTACAAGTACGAAATACTCGGAAAGTTCATCATTATTATACTTTTTTGGATCCATGCTAATATACAGAATGTTTTATAAATAATTATTTTTACCATAACAAACATTGATATCTTTATTCTATGTAAATCCGTTTCGGCACTCCTTTTCTTGCTGCTAACTAAGATTTCAAAGTTTATTTGTAGTTTATGAGCCATCAATAGATAATGCTTTGAATTATCGCTATTTAAGTTTCAAGTTTTAGTCAGCTTTGAGAGAGAACAATATAAGGTGAGGAATATAGGTACAGGATAAACATAGGAAGAATATGATGAAGGCGACGAGACAAGTAGATAGACGGAAAACATTAGAAGAATGAGAAATAGAATTAAAACAGGAAAATTGCACGTTAAAATTTTAATTGAAATAAATCTTTCACTTGAATTTAACTTTTACGTTCGGTACTACTGATCGTGAATAAGCTACAGAGAATGCATATGAACATACCGTTGTACTTCATTGTGCTGAGCATTATAGGCGAATACGGTACGAATAGATGTAAAGATTTCTTGTACAATGGCATCGGCTTTGCTGCATGCTTCAAGCTCAGAATGCGTCAAATGGCTCATACGCTATCGGATATGAATGAAGTATACAAAATGAATTTTTACAATTATTTGAATACCTTTCCAATCATAGATCCCACGAAGTACATCAGTGGTGTAAGGCATATTATCATCAGTGATATTTCCCATACGCAAACGATGGCAATAATAATACCCGAGATCAAGTGCGACGTAGTCATTATATTCAACGCAAGTTTTATGCCCAGAGCATCAGCTATCTTGTCGACATTACTTTTACAAAATGAAGTTTATTAAAATATTTTTATTTGTACAAATACTTACTTGCTTAACATAGAAGTGAGTTGGCCAGATGGGTGAGTATCGTAATAGCTGATTGATTTGGTGAGAAGAGTTCGATATAACACAGTACGCAACCGACCGATTTGTCTTTCGGTCGCCCTAGTGAAACAAACTGCTTTCAAATAACCCATGACGAATGAAACGCTACCGACATCTATTTCGATAAAAAAAAGCATAATGTGTATTGAAATTTTTTGATTAGTTTTGCTCCCTTGAAGACTAAGTGGTTCTAAACTAACAGATTATAAGCTTGGAAATACCGCAGAAGAAGAGCAAAGGAAGATTTATGAAATAATTCGTCAAACATGGTTCAAAGTCACGATGAGAGTACAGCTTCAATCGGAACTGCTATTGAATCTTTATGATCGAAGAAGTTTTCCAATGAAAGGTGTAGAAAATGTTCATATCAATTTTGAGATTTTAGTTTATGAATGGAATTCTATTCTTTATCCAGTTCAAATACAGTTCAAATTTCACTTCTGTGTCATAGCTAGAATATGTCTCGTCCAATAGGCTAAGAAACTCCACCGTGATGGTGAAAGCCGCTATTTCACCACTAGAAATCTATGAAAAATTTCCTTTATTAACCTTGTATTATAATCATAGAAACTAAGATTGCATAAATATTTCTGCCGACTTGGTGTCATTTATGGATTTGGTGATAATTTTCATAAATCTTGACATATCAACAACTGGATTTATGAGAGGCATTGGAGGTATAGTATGTGTTTTACAGCATCCTCTTCGAAAGATGCGCCCTATCTGTGCTTCATGACTCGATGAACCCTCAACATAGGAGATGCAGAAGATAAATCTTCTATAATGCTATCTACTTACGGCAGGTGATGCTTCCAATATTCTCTATCTACACAGTACCTTATATAACTCGAATCTTTAGTATATCAGGACTTGAATAAATATTCATAAAATCCAAAGAAGACATTATATGAAGATTTATAAGTGCAGGTGCCACATTTAAGTTGTTAGTTACGAATAACTATAATAGATTAGCAGTAATGGGATTCATTGGTGGATCCCAAGGAGGTGAATGTATAAAATATATCGAGACAACTCGCGAAGAAAAGTCCAAAACAAACTGCAACAGATCGAATAGTTAGTATAAGTTGGACATCATAGTAGTCAAAGACAGCAATGCGTCAACCGAAGAAATAACTAACTTCTATGTTTCAACAAAATTACAAAGAAATCAAAATGTTTCTACGACACGACTATTCCTAGGGAAAATCTTTGATGTTTCAGCACAAGATCCCTGAAAGATATTATGAGGATCCTGCAAGGACTCGCTTTTTTTTTCCTCAAGAAACGACTAAATTCTGGCAGAAGTGTATAACCACGGAAGTTCAGAATTCGAACAAGATTCTAATCAAGACTTTCAAGAATCTTGACAAATTTACCATTGATTTTGAATCAGGATACTGTCAAGAAATGGATGATTTCTGAGAGAAGTGTGTAGCCACGATTTTTCAAGGATTCTGTCAAGATTTAAAACAAGAGTACGAAGGATCCTGATAAGTTTATCATTGCTTTTCGAATCCAGATTGCGCCAGGAAATCGATGATACCTGAAAAAAGTGTGTAGTAACGAAATTCTAGAGTCCTGTCAGGATTTCAACGTTCAAAATTGGAAAAATGAAGACTTTCTGTTAGCGTCAACAACGCTATTTTATGACGCTCACTTATGTTTAATATATATACACATATATATATATCTTTTCTTTCTTTCCTGTTGAATAGTTATATCTTCTCGTTGATCATCATGAGATCATGATGACCTAGTAGCCTTTATTACGTTATTCTTTTTTCTTTCGTTATTACGTATTTGATTTTTTCCTTTTGATTTTTCTACGATCTTTTAATTTTTCTCTCAATATATATATATTGTTTTGTTTCGTTATTGTCTGTCTTCATTATTATTGCTTTCTTTGTTGTTATTACATAAATATATTCGTTGTTATATCTCCTTCATCTTATTTTTACACATATCAACAGCTTCATAACAAATTATTGATGTAAGCTTATGATTTCCGTATATGCTATAGCTCAAAGCTCTACTATATCATCCCTGTACGAAATCAAGAGCTAACACTTTCTGCTTTTATCTTTTAGGATTTGGCTGGATTTCCTCGAAGACTGTCAAGTATCTTGCTAGGACTTTGGTATAATGGGACCAGATTTTTTTCAAGATGGTATTAGGTTCTTGGTAGGACGCTTACACGATCTTCTAAATGAAATATAAGAGAAATGAACGCATAGAGTATCGATCTTTAGACCTTCAGTTTACATACCAATCAGCTTACCCGGTTGGATGTGTCATGTTATTCTATATCACTTCAACGTTGAATATCTTAATTTCTTGCTTAAATATAAACTCTTATTTAAACTTTATGTAGATAAAAATTATTGAGAAGTTGTAAGAATGCTATATAATTTTAACTCTTTGCTTACAGATCATGCATACACGAGTGTTGAACTTTTTGCAGATATTACCGTCATTATAATATTATTTTGACTCGATCAAAAAGACTCATCTCTCCATATGATGTCTGGATAACAATTATTGTGTCATCGTTCTGCCTTGTTATGTGTATATTTGTATTCTCCCACGTATTCACACTCCTGCGTCTCACATTCTACCTCATTCTAGTATAATCTGATGTACCGTTTTCCTTTTTCTTTCCAATGTGTTCTCTTGTATAAATAAGATTGTTGATTCTAAACAAGAAGCGATTTATATCTTTGTAAATACGTTGTCGTAAAATCGAAATAGATTCTTATTATTCTACACGCTTTTTGCTGCATGAACAATTTATTATTCGTACCTACTACGAAAACTTTTTGTTGAATTCTGCAACGTTGGACTTTATGTAATAGCTTGTTCTGTAGATTATCATACTCTGAAACATTTCTATATACGAATAGAGTTTATTCCGGACTGTTTTCTGTTTTGGAACGAAAAACAAAAACTCATCTATAAAAAGATCCCGTAACTAAAGGGTTAAATATTTTTCAAGCGGTAAAATTTTATTCTTTTTAAAATTTTGATTCGATTTAAATGAATATACTTGGAATCTTTTTAGTTCAATTAGAATAAGAGAGAATATTTCTATTTTTTTAAATTTTAATAAGGTTGAAAGAATACATTTAGAATTTCTTATTTTAGTTTTATTTAAAAACTATGGCTGGATTTTTTTCAAACACAATGAAGATTATAAGCAACTTTATCGAAAGATTTGATACTAATTGATTGATATTCTGTTATGACCTTTAAATTTTAAAGTCGTGAAAGGATTCTTGTCTGAACTTTAAAAAAAAATCGGCGAATCGTTCTATTCATATTTGGTAGATTCCTGATAGGATCCTGTAATGTTAGATTTTTAATAGTCTCTACATAGAAGCCTGAAAGAATCCTAAAAGAAGCCTTGTATTTTCTTATCAAAATCCTGATCATATTTTTATTTTGTTTTATCAGTTGAAATTCCTGTTCTTGGACAGTTCTCCTCAGAAATTTTTTTATTTTCTTGCTAACATTCTCGTCAGATGTCTATCATTCTTGACAAGATCATGCTATGAAGATTTGGTCCTGTTCATGACGAAATCTTGATAAAGTCTTCACAGAATCCTCTTTTACAATCCTGAGAAAATCTCTATTAGGATCTGGAAGAAATCTTGAACAGAATCCTGTTTCACCTTGGAAAATCCTTGGAATCGGTATCGCTAGGATTTGAAATAGGATCTTGAATGAAACTTGGCAAGATCCTATGTTGCAAGACACTGAAATATCCTTCCAGAGTTTTTTAAGGAATCGACAGAATTGAGACTTGGGATATGTCATCGACGAAAACGAGATCGTGTAAAAGTGAGATTCTCCAAGCTAGGATAGAAATAAATATTATCGAAAATAAAAATTGTCGAATTTTGTTTAATCATTTATGCCAGAGATCTTCGTTTCGGAGGTCTTTTATTTTTGGTATATGGCTTTCGGAGAAGCATTAAACGGACCACCATAATCATCGTTCACTCCAATTAAAACTCGCTAATAAGAGTGCTTAATGATCATTATCAGTGATTTTAACGTTTTTTCGATGAATACAGGTGTTATTGAAAGAACAGTGGGAGATCTAAGGCTTTTTGGGGAGGTGGCGATATTCGGAAGGAGAGAGTTGATTTTAGGTAAAAAACACTATTCGAGAACGATCTGAGGCATTGTAATTTTTTTAACTCAGTTTTGCTGGGAAAAGTCGATAAATTTTTCCGGAAGAGAGGAACGATTGCTCCATCATTCTTCTCTAAATCCGTCACTACAAACGAATCATGGCAAATGTACAGATTTCTAATAAAGGGTGTCCCAAAAGTTTCGACCCTTTTCTATAAATTGATGTTATCTATATGAATACATATATAGATAGTTGGTTGAAACATACAGTTTTGTAGAGAATGAAAAAAGCTATCTTTCGAAGAAAAATGCTTGAAATTGTGTTGTATATATAAAAGGTTATGATCATTTTATTCATGATGACTAAGCATTTAAAACATTACATTTTTTTGAAAAACAAAATATGCTTGTCATGTCTGAAGCGAAATATCATTTCCTAGATATTTTTATATGATTTGATAGAGTTCAACGAGCTCTACAAGAATATGAATATTAAAACAAAAATCAGTGCTGTTTCCACTACAAAGCTTAAAGGAAATCAGACAAGCTAATAAAAATCTCATATATGTTGCATTGACGAGAGTATGTTGAACTTTCAATAACTTTATCTGATCGATTGTTTGGTTTGTTAATGAAGCTTGGAAAAGTTATTTTCAACTTCAGAATGGGATAATGCATCTCTTAACATAAATCAACAATCGATCAGATAGAGTTATTCAAAGTCAAGCATACTCTTATACCAGATTTTTATTAGTCTTTCTGCTTTCCTCCAAGTTTTGTATTGGAAAGAGAATCAGAGTTTTTTTTTGATATGCATATTCTTGTAGAGCTTGTCGAAGTCTATCAAATCATACAAAAATATCTAGCAATAGCAGTGTTTCACTTGACCTTGATGACTCAAACAGTGCAGAATTTGTTTTTGTTTTTTAAGAAAAACGTAACGTATTAAATGCTTAGTCATTATGAATAAGACGATCATAACCTTTTATACATATGACACAATTTCAAACATTTTTTAAAAGATAGCTCTTCTTATTTTCTACAAAACTATATGTTTCAACGAACTAATTATCTATATGTATTCATATAGATAACATCAATTTATAGAGAGGAATCGCGACTGTTGGGGCACTTTTTGTGAATATAAGGAAAAACAGAAAGATTGTTTACGTCACAACTGGTAATGAACTAATCGATAATATATATACTTAAAGGTAACCAAAAGATCGTAGCTCTATGTTGAAAATTTTATAAAACAGTTGATATCGAAAGTTTTATTACACGAATACATAGTAAAATGTCTCATCTACAATAATGTATATAACAGCTCTATCCTGCAATTAATTCTAATATTCCTTTCGATAGAATTTATGATATAGCAACTATCTCTTGTCCGATGTTTGGGCGTTTTGTGAAACTTTTCACGATTTTTCATCTCTCTCGTATGACATTTGTTGATGTCATGCTCTGGAATATTATATTTTTTAAATAGTGACGCCAGCTATTGTTATTTTCTTATTGTTTTTTTTTATTTTCTTCTTATCGTTCTACCTTTGACTCCATGTCAACTGGTCATATATATGTCAGCAACATATACATATATATATATAGAGAGAGAGATCTGTTCTGTTATATTTTAAACGTGCAAAGGTTTTTTCTTAGATGATACGATGAATAGAATTCAATCGAATTTGTACCTATCTATCAAAGTATTTAGTCAATAGATACTTTTATAGTTCCTTTGCCTGTCGGTCACGATCTGTGACGGTTCATAATAATTTGTACTCGGTGACCTTTGACTCATGTCGGTCATGGTCTATGACAAGGGTCTTGCCAAGATGTCTGTCACAGTCTGTTATGCCTGTGGAGGAAGGGGGTGCAAATTTCTACCTCTAAACACTTCAACACTCTTTCAGATCATATTTCACAAAAATCGAAAAAAAAATTGATTTTTAAGTTTGGAAAGGTAGGGTGTACACTTAAAGGTGTTTTCTAGTGGATTTTAGGTTCTATTAGTGAAAACAATGATCTTAGAAGTCTTTCAGTGAATAATAATGATCTTATGGGTTTTCGGTTGTTTTTAGAGATTTCATCGGTGAAAAAGGTGATTTTTGTGGTTTTACTGATGAAGATCAATGTATGAGATAAGGTTACCGGTTCAGACCGGTTTCCGGTAGAACGGTTTCTGATGCAACGATTACCGATTCATACGGTTAGATTGTGTTAGTTGAAATACCTGAATCTGAAATAACGCAAATATGACTAGAAATGCACCAATTTCAGGAGAATGATATCAAACATCAAAAGTTTTTTTTTCTTCTGAGAGTACATATTCCTTTCGATTATGAGTGTCAATCGTAACTAGTTGTTGTTGCTATCTGATAGTGAGATTGAAATCTACGGAATGCATAATAATGACTATGATATTAGTCAAAAAGTGTATTCTTGATCTTTTCTGACCAATAGCAAACATATTACAAATTAATTCCAACTGCTTTAAACACCTGTGCTTCCCATTGGAAGAAACATCATCATCAAGTCAGAAAGAACATTGGAAATTGATCACGGCTGCAATAAAAATTCATCAATAGGATATTAATGTTCAAGGTCGAACAATACTCTAATTTCTTAGAAGAATATAAAGAATTTGGGAGAATCGGCCTCTGCGTACATAAAATAACTGTGAGCATTCTTCATATCAGACTAGTTCGTTCGCGATGCTGTTTCGTAGTCCATTGTTAGAGTTCAGTCAGAGATAATCCTAGGCCTAAAAGATCAGTGGAATTAGCTTCAAAATCAGCTGAAGAAAGTTTAGAAATGCAAATTTTCAGCTCATTCCAGAATCGTCGTTTCACATTTCGTAAACTTCGATCTTAGGATTAGGGGTAGGACAGTTCAGTTCAGTGAGCTGAACTGTCAATTGAGCTAGTGAACCGGTTCATTTGAACTGTGAACTGTGTTCCCAAAACAGAACAAAAGTGTTCTGTTTTTGGAAATTGATTCCCAAAACGGAACAAAAATGTTCTGTTTTTGAGAATTGATTCCCAAAAGGGAACAAAAGTGTTCTGTTTTGGGAATTGATTCCCAAAAACAGAACACTTTTGTTCTGTTTTGGGAACACAGTTCACAGTTCAAATGAACCGGTTCACTAGCTCAATTGACAGTTCAGCTCAGTGAACTGAACTGTTGGAACAGTTCAGTTCTTTGGAACTGAACCTGAACTGTCCGACCCCTAGTCCTACCCCTACTTAGGATCAAACAGATCACGAACTGGTTATGGCTACATACAAATAGTGGAAAGAAAACTCTTCTTAATATGGAAAGATTTTCAACAATTAATAAGAAAATTTTACCACTTTCTGCCTTCAGTGGGTAAAAAGGCGCACATGAACAAAAATATTTCTTTCCAAACTTCAAATATTAGAATAAATATATCTAAGATTAGTCTATCTTGGTTTGAAACAAAAATTTCATAAGTTAAGTAGATACGACTCGCTTGATTCTCGACTGAATCCATCCTATTCACTTCAAAGATTGTTGTTAAATAGATCGTCGATATAGGCGATGCTATAGCCAACTCAATCTGAACAAATCTTCCATATTTTACGATTTCCAAAATTAAGATTGTCAATCTCAAATTCAAAACATACAGCGCGCTCGCGATTTCCCCATCATAGATGACATTCTTTTTAGCTTTAATAAGGCATTAATAAAGTGTTGAAATCAATCGCCTAAACTAGGGGTGTCATATTGCTACTATTGTCACGTCCACTTACCAGAGTAAGAGTAAGTAGTTTTATGATTGAGAAATATTATATTTAGCAGTGAATATTACTGATTTTACCCATCAATTATTTATTTTCACATCATAACCTTTAACACTTACCACTTACCGATAACGGTACTGGGCATCATAGAAAATGTCTGAGGCATCACACCTCACCCTCGCTTTCAACACTCCAAAAATAAAGGAAAACTTAATGTTTCACATACATTTCTATGCGCTGAAACGCGCCCTATGAAATCATGTGTATATTACTCGATCCAAAATGGATCACCAAGTCAAGCATGTTCTTTACGATCAAATACAGGAAAAAAATTCTGAAACAGCATTGACATGCGATTCTATCACTACTAATTAGCTTTTCTGAGCATCTGCTTATGACTTGAAAAATTGAGAAAAAGTATAGTAGAACATGTTGTTGGAAATAGATGCAATTTATATGATCATAGTATTCGAATTGTATAAACGTTCAGCTCTATTGATTTAAGAAAAATTGAATACGAGTTTATAGAGAACTGAACGTGACGTCTTCTAAAAATAAATTCGTGAGATCTTGTTGTCGGAAGTGATATAAGTGTAAAGAATGCTTGAAACCTTTTAGCATACAGAGGATTTGTTACTCAAAAGCGGAAAGCTATAACTCTATAAGACACTTAGCTTATAGCTAAGTGAAAAGTTAGTTATAAATTGTCATATTCTAATGAGGCGCTCAAAAAGTCAAAAAATCCTCTTTCATCTGCGGAACTGACGTGATTGGGACTATGCGGGGCCATGGACTAACTATTCTCAAACAAAATGTTTTTGAAAAATAGAAGGGTTGCAACATAATGCTACCTTCCCATATTCACTCACCATTAAGTAATTTTATTTTTATGTCTCTCTTCATACAACTATACAATGTATTACCAACTGCCCTGTATGACACAAGAATTTTGGAAATCGCAGTAGTCTTATTTTCCTAACTATCTGGCGTGCAAATTTCCATTAGTAGTGTTTTTGCACTGGCTTTTTTCACCTTGCACCAAAATTCTATTTACTTCATTCAAATACACTCAATGTAAAAGTAGACCACGGTAAGAATACTTACAAAGAAACATTCGTATGTTTTTCCAGTAGTGTGGTTTACCAACTGTTTGACCATCAAGGATAGAACTTGATTCATCGTTCGAGTCTACCTCTGATCGTTCCATTATTAAGATAATAGCTTCACTAATGAGAACATAACCGTATGACATAAGAATGCCTTGAACAATGGCTGCGATGGTACCAATAACGAGAGCGAACTTGTCCTGTCGGTCAGTATAGCGAAACTACAAACAAATAAAAAATTTATAATGTCGATTGTGCCTATTCTAAAAGGCACGTATTATCGAAATTTTAAAAAAAGGCCATCAAGCAAAATGCTTATAACCTTTTAACGAAGATAGCTAGAGATCTTCAGCTGTCACTATTCTAAAGACCATATGGGAAGACATAAATGTGTGTTCAAATTTGATTAATCATTGCTTAGTCACTCAGGTGAATTTTTTGTTGACATTCTGTGAGATGTATTCTGAGACCATTCTCTATTGTGTTTTAACTTGCAATCTGTTGATTTGACAGAGAAAATGATATTCTTTTGATCTTCACAAAGCCGAATTCGCTAGTTTATTCTATTCAAGAGCTATAAGCATTTTTTGCAAGAACCTTGATTTCAATTATTGTACGTTAGATCATCATCAAATGTGCTAAGATGCGGATAATAGACAATGCTTAGTCCAATGATAAAGTTAACTTTTAATTTTAATGCCATTTAATATCATTTTATCCACACTTTTGAGATATTCACTATATATACATTTAATGGAAGAACATTGAAAATTGAAAAATTTCTATGAAGTGACACAAGATTGCTTTGAAATTGAAAACACATATCAGCATTCGACTTACCATTGTCTATTATCCCTACCTTAGCACAGTTGATGATGATCTAACGTACAATAATTGAAATCAAGGTTCTTGCAACAAATGCTTATAGCTCTTGAATAGAATAAACTAGCGAGCTCGGTTTTATGAAAATCAAAAGAATATCCTTTAACCGTACCAATCCGCGAGGTACTCTTCCTGACAGCGTGATGATCATTAATGACACATATGCTAATTTAATTCAAGTATCCCTGCTGATGCTACTTATCATATCTCTCTCTCTCTCTTCTTTGAAAAAGCCAACTCTTCATTTATTCAAACCGAAAAAATCATTACCATTACCTCGTAGATACAAACAAAACCTGCAATTTTACATTTTTTTCCGATAAAAGAATGATACCTTACTTTACTACATCGGTATTTCATGGGATCTCTCCTACAAGCTAAACAAATGTTTCTAAATCTCATAAGACTTTCAGAATTTCTAGGTTATAGTCAGTCAGTAGAATCTCTAATGATAGTTTTTTAATTTTATCAGTTAA
>JAJEKB010008430.1:0-12065 GCA_022393335.1 Macrotrachela quadricornifera | reverse complement strand
GACATTTTGTTTCATCGGCCATTGGGAAATATTAAAAGTATTTGAGTACTGACTTTTTTACCACTGGCATCAACAAACTGTCATTATTAGTAATTGGTCTTTAAGATATACGAAATAATCACTTCTAACCAGATATATTCTTTCTCGTCTGATGTCGCCACTATTCATGCATTTCAACATCAAAAAATACTGTGCTTCTTGTTAGTGGTTATACACAATATTGGATATAATTTTTCAGATTGAGTTGATTTTTTTTCTACAAATGTTTGCAAAGAACTGGAGACAAATTTATGGAAAGAGGAGAAAATGAGTTATATTTTAATGATTGAAACTATTTTAAAAGCAAGATACGTGTGAAATGGAATGGTTATTTTATGATAGATGTTTGATAACAATTCTTTTTTGAAATATCATATTGAAAAGTAGTACACTGGACGCAGCATAAAATAGCAGATGATTTTAAGTTTCTTAGAAAACTTTTTTCGATTTTGCGAGCTCTTTTTTTGAAACATTTGCTACGTCCGATGTTCTTTTTTGACATAAAATAAGCATTTAATTTTATAGATAGTTTGCCTATAAAAGCCCTTACAAAAGAATCGCTCTATAAGTGTTAATTATCGATCACATTTGTAATTTGTCCGTAAGTAGAACTCAATGAGACTAGAAAAATCCTAAAAGAGTTCGTCCTCATACGCTGTCGTTCTCGATTTAAAGCCTGAAGTTTTCACAATAGATTTGGCTCATAGCCATTAGATAGATGTAGAAATTTCAGTCTAAGAGAATGTACTATTCTGCAAATATTGAATATAAAAAAAGATTATGTATTACAACAAAATGCCATAGAATTGACGATCTTCAACATTCAATATCTTAAGAATAACACATTCTTTTAGACTGAAATTTTTAGATCTATCTAATAATTACAAGACCTATCGATGGGAAAAATTTTGGAGTCCAAATTCTGTAATCCTATTTCTTTTATGTATATCTTGTCCTAGATCAAAAAATCCAGTAAAACGATTATAAATCGAGATGGACAGCATATGGGGATGAATGTTTTTAGGATTCTTCTAATCTCATCGAATCCTACTTATGGACAAAAAATGAACCCCATCAGTAATTAACACTTTCAGATATTCCTTCTTAAGATTAAGTTAAATTAGATGAACTCATCAAAACTGATGATTAATTGTATTCCAACAGACTCAAAAGTCAACTGATAGGATTAGTATGAATCTGTATTGAATTTTCGATAATTGTAACATATTAGTGGAAAAAACTATTAATTCACAAATAAAACTTATCAATTTAATAATACTTTTTTTTATATATCAATACCTCGTTATCTCATTATTAGATAATATTTCCGAAATACTTTGTGCATATTATTCAGTTACTTTTATTGAGTTAATGCAACTAAAGAAGATCATGGTAATTCTTAAATTATTACCAGTTTTCAATAAATCTCTAGCCACTAGTTTCTAATTTTTTAAGCAAAAATTTGCTTTTCTATATATTTTCTAAGACTTTTCTGAATGTATACATGAAACATGCTCTCTCATGCATCAATTTGATGAATATCAGGAGAGTAAAAATCAGAAATTTACTGGTGTTGTATGTTTCTAAAATATAATGCACATCAGAAATCTTCTTCAACCATATATTTCTGCAATCTAGAAATACATAAAATCGTGCTTACCGTATATGTCATTATTTTACTGGCTGAACTAGAAAATTTAGTCAATATGTCAGCGGACAATTTTTATAATTGATAAAACGCAATCTAAGCAATTTCATTGACCTGCCGCCGTGTTCCACTGATGAAAATGATCAAATCTCTTCTATAGTTAAACTCATTTCTCACATTCACTCAAGAAGTTTATTAAATTTGAATAATTTGTCAAAGATTGTTATGATCAAAAAAATAAGGTAACGAAATTTTAAAATATCATAACTTAAAAAATATAGACGAACCACAGTAGTCTTCAAAAATATGTAAATCATACATTTGATTCAAATTTTGGCATATTTATTGTTTCGCATGATAAAAAGACAGTAGTTTCTGGATTAATAATATGATTTGTAAGAAATGATTATTATTTCATTTAGGACTTTCATAAGTTAATCATGTTTTGAAAATCTATAGAAAATAAAAATCAGTAAGATAGTATAATATTTTATCTGGTATAACAATCGTGTTTAGTAGATTAGCACAATAGCTGATTTTTCAAATTTTTCAAGTTAATATAGATGAAACTTAAAATTTTTTTGATTATGGATCATAGTTTGTTGAGCTTTACTCCATACAGCACCCGCGAAAGTGGGGGGGGGGTGTAGGGGGGTGTGCACCTCCCCAAAAATTAAAAATTATTTATTATTAGACACCAAAATGGATAATATTTTTCTGAATTTGCAAAGTATCTCATAGGGACATTTTCAAAAACATCTTTCAGAGATGTTCTAAGTGGAAATGGGAGTCAGGGAATGATCTTTTTATAATAATAATCGGCGATTATCGTTGAGATATCAGTCGAAAACATGAAGTTCTACGGCAAGTTGAAGAAATCAGCTGTTTTTTTACTTGAAATTCCGGCATAAACAATGTTTTTTGCTACAAAATTTTGAAATATTAGAAGTCTTCTCTTCATGAAGAAGTAGCCGCATGGGCATACTCGCCTTAAAAATAACTCTGATCTTCTTGTTTTCATGATATACTTTACTGCATCCTACCTTCTGAACACCTTTATTTATGCGCAGTCGTCGCTAGCGTGGTCGCCTTCGGTGGCGAAATGACTAAGAGTTATAGCAACACTTTTTACTTTCGCGAAAAATAAGAAAAAGAAATGTCTTTCATGAGTCTGATATGAGAAAAGTTTTCGCTTCGCGAAAAATAACATGTGCGTAACCGCAGTGAATCCATAAAAACTTCTAACTTTAGTCTGTTTTTCCTTCGAAACAGCCTAGTCGAGAACAATCGTTACCAAAACGGCCGCCTTCGACGGCAGAAGTATTGAGCAAGTTTCTTACGTCATATACTGGTCGTTTTATTGAGAATTTACCAGATACAGTCGCATTTTCTAAGAAAGTTGCAAAAAGTTTTCGTTCCGCGTAAAATATTGCATTTCAGATTGTACGATAAGGATTAATACTAAGTCTGATGCGAAAAAAAAAATTTTGCTTTCTTCAATCAGACTATCTCAGAAGTCTTGCACCCCCAAACCTGGGACCCTCGCGCTGGGCCTGCATACGACACGAGATGCATTATTCAATTCTTCGACTTCGAAACGATCGATCCTAAGACATTAACTGTTTTTTGTCGTTAAATAATGGAAAATACCCATTTTTTTCAGTATTGACATTGATATAGATGTTTCATCCTCTATTGAAAATGATCTTTTACGTTCAAATGATGATGTCGCTTATTGTCAATTATGTGATTGTAAAAAATTAATTTTGAATCAAAGTTTCGTAAAAAGCAATTATTTTATCTTAAGGTTTTGTCAAATATCAAAAAAATCATAACATACTGCTTCCTTTGATTAATTCAAATGATAAAAGATCTAAATTGTTTTTTACTTGAATTGCGAGTAAATCTTCTTTCAGATAAATTTCTTTTCTTGTGATTTCTAATAGATAACTGACTGGTTATATTACTACAAAATGGTTGATCATTATGTATGATATCAAATGATTGTCTTTGAAAGAATAGATGCTCAATTTTCTTTTCTATTGATTTCATTTGTCTTTATCGAATAAACAGAAATTCAGATAGAACCCATGTCACCACTTTTTTGACAACTGCGTCGCAGTTGCGCGCAGTCGCGATTCTGCGGCGCAGTTGCGCGTAACTGCGACGCAGTCTCCGCAGTTGCGCGCAACTGCGACACAGTGCCCGCAGTGCGCTTAACTGCGGCGTAGTTGCGTTCGCATCTGCGACGCAGTCGTCGTAGTTTCGATTGACGCATGGGGGTATAAAAGGAACTGTCATAGGCATTCTATCTCATTTTAACTTTTTACAATGACAAAAATACATCATTTTTTTTCTAAAAAAGAAATCAATGTAATGGTGTATTAAGTGATGAATTATTATTTATTTAATGATTATGAATGACTGAATTGATGGTTATTAATTGATTAATTATTAATTTATTAATTTTCATTAATTTGTTAATTTTTATTAATTTATTAATTTTTATTAATTCATTAATTTTTATGTATTTGTTATTTATTTTGAAAATGCTGATATTGAATGGGCGTCTTCTGTTACAAATGCGGTTTTTTTATCGCAATTGCGGCATAACTGCGGAAAATTCTGAAACTGCGGCACAGTTGCGCGTAACTGCGCCGCAGTTTTTCGCAATTACGGGTCACAGTGCGATCGCAGTTACGCAAAACTGCGTCACAACTGCGACGCAGTTGCGCGTAACTGCGGAAAATGCTAAAACTGCGACGCAGTTGCGCGCAACTGCGCCGCAGTTTTCCGCAATTACGGGTCACAGTGCGATCGCAGTTGCGGCGCAACTGCGCCGCAGTTTGACCGCAGTTGAACACATGGGAAAAGAGTGTCGAGGTATAATATACTATTTTTCTCCATCAGTAACTTTATTTGCCTTCTCTTTGGAATGCAAGTTAGAATTAAGACGACGTGTTCGTATCGAATATTGCATTAACACTGTAAACATAGATATGTGTCATTACTCATATATTATAACTTCTTTTCTACCCTCGATCTTATTTCTTTTCTTATCATTCTTTATACTATTACCATATGAAATAGCGAGTGTAGTAAATCATTAGTCACATCAGTTGTTAAAATATCGAACCATCCATAACATCTTTCTCTACTATATTTCTTTCTATGATTACAATTTAATCGAATTTGAACACTGTTTTTCAGATCATTTTGGAAAAATATTGATTTTTCAAAAAAAATGGTTGATGTCGTCTATGTGGTTCCTCAACCAAACAGTCGAACATACTATTTTCGAGTAGATGGACGTCCATGTGGTGAACCAACAGTGGTATGAAGGATTTTAGATGAATTGACTGATATTACTTTCGATGAAGAATAAGACAAGTAGATGAATAACCATACGAATCATAGCAAACTATCGTGCATTTTCCAATTTGTTCACGGATTAGACAGAATCTACATAGGTCCCATGTCTATCCTGACCCTGATCGATAGACAATAATATTTCATTTGAGTTCTCTGTACGTCATGACTTCTCTTAGATGAAGAATAAAGGTTCCATTAAATCTTGAACATTAAATTTTCATTATTATTCTTATCAAATAGTTTCAACGTTCCAAAGACTATATTTTTACGAAGGTAAACGGAAAATATCATTCAAATTGATTCATTCATTTTTATATTAATAAAAATCAGTCATTAGAAGTATTAATTTGCCTTGATTATCAGTAAGAATAGGTAGAAATAAGAGAAGAATGATAAATTGTCGAAAAGATTTCTGATTCAGTCAATGATTCATAATTGAAACAAGCAATAGAATGCGAATAGTATCGAGTTACTCTTCATTCATAGTGACTATAGATTGTTCGTTAGATGTAATCTGAAAATCAAATCATGCTCTCTATTAGTATTTGTCTAAGATAAACATAAAATTCCTCTTCTCTCTCATAGTATTTAATTCATCTGAGATATCATCAAGTTCATCAAAAAATGACCAATGAGTTTTCTTTAAAAACAATTTTACTTTATTCTCTAAAACTGACTGAGATTCAGGATCAAATATAATTCATCAGAATAAAATTTAAGCTTTCTTTCTTTTCTTTTTAACACATGTAGTTATCATTGAATGTCCTTCGTGCCTCTATGGTAAGATATGTTCATGTAAATATCCACCTGTTTTTTCTACATATTATCGTGCAGCTCTTTTCAGCTACACATAGATGTTTCATGAGAAATTCATCAGATATATTATATACGGCACCATCTGATTCAGAGCTTCTATTTCTCCTCGATACAGGTAGATAACACAAGAAAATGTTTCAGATTATTAGATAAAAAGAAATCGGAGACGTTAATATGAACTTCTACACTATCCGTGTAATTTTTATCCATATGCATTCATTCATAGAAACAATAGATTATAGACTATTAGTCATTTCTGATTGACATTTGTCTGTAGTGTCCAATCGAAAACATGCCCATTCGTATTGAGAAATTATAGATGGATGGTCATCATGTCGATTAGTCTAAACAATGTCCATTGTTCTTTGAGTCAAGAACACATCGAACAAGTTGGACGAGCATTGTTTGTTTTCTTGACAGTCTCATCTATATAAAGGCTAATCGAATGATAATAGTCAGTATTAAATTCGTCTTGTTTTCTTATCAACATGTGTATCATCGAAGAAGTATGTAGGTAGATGGAAGAAAGTTTTTGTAGCTATTGATGAAATATTGAAATATATGAAATAGAAAGCGAAGCTGATGTTAAGATTTATTTATTGTCAAAAGATAAATGATCTTAAAATTGTTCTCTTCGTTTTTAGCCAGAGCGTCATTCATCAAGCAATATTCAAGGTCGAATAGAACATAGTTTTGGTAATAATTGGCAATGTAAGTAATACAATTGACTGTTTAATCTTTTCTAATTATCTTTCATTTTGTCTAGTTGCAATTGATCATCTGAATAACATTGCCAAGTTTTATGGCTCTATTGTAAAGATCGTACTCGATTATTCAGCGACTCAAGGCTGGTTAAATTTTACTATATAGTAAGTTCTCATATGTTCTTAATTATCACAATTAAAGATATTGTATTGTAGCTACGATGATATTGATTCGGCCGAAAAGTTCTACAATTTACTTCAATCCATGAACATGATTCAACAAAGAGAAATATTTCCAGATTTAGTGGTTGCTCAAACTCCACGTGATCCTAATCCTGGTCCTAATGTTGATTAATGATTGTTGTTTGCATCATGATCTAGTGATAAAGTTCACTTAATGGAAATAAAAAGAAACTATAGATGAAAAAAAACATAATTTAATTGCAGTTGATGAATTTAGACATTAGTAGAAGAAGATATTTAAACAATAGTCTTTGATTTGAAATCGAAAAATATGATCTGCAATACTTTCGACTTGTTGAACAGTGACATTGGTACGAATGTATATCAATAAAGTCTGAATATTAAGGTGACTGCTTGATTAACTTGTTAACATTGTGTAGACGCCAGTGATAAGTTGAATGAAATCATCAAGACTTTTGAATTAATTAGAAAGATGGTAATCATTCAATCGATGAATCAGGATTAACTAGATTTAGTTATATAGAAAGTTCTCACATACAGATTAATCAACAATCGAATCAATAGAATCTGTTTACTATTTTTTTCTTCATTGATTTATCATGTAGTTTACTTCATTCTATCATCTGTGAAACTATTGAATGATAATGAGTAAAATTTTGATTTCATCATATACTATTAGCAAGAGTTGATTGTTGGTTCTATTGACAAGTTAGGATTTGTCTATATATTATTATAATGAGAATAGATAAAGTGATATTTTCTTTTCTTTTGTTTTCCAATGATGAGTGAAATCCATTTAGAAGTGTATCATTTTTTTACAATCAGCATATCTATTCTTAATTTTCTGTGTAACGAACAATCCTATGGCAAATTCGATGATGCAACACTTATTTGTTTTCTATCTAACATGCATTATATTTAAAAAAGCTTTCGTCAGATTTCAATATTTTATTTGAGACAGATGTTCGTATATATGAATTCTTTTTTTTTTCATAAAACTATTTTCTTCTTATAATAACTTAAGGACGTCGTTCATAAATTCGACATTGTATTTGAATACAATTATCTCTATCATCGTCAAGAATGATCTGTTTTGGTTGTTGTTGACAATTTTTCTACATATTCATTAGTATATTTATATTTATCTTCAGATGAATGACCATTTTCATGAATATTTAAAAAATGAATTTTTTTTTTTGATGGAAGAGTTGTTAATGATTGAATATTTTTATTATCATTTAACCAGTTGAAATTGAATTAAATATTTCGTGATGAAATATAGGAAATGAAAAAGATAAGAAAGCAGAAAACAATGAAATTTAATGAGCATCTTATCTCAAATTTTTAGAATAAATTGATTCTATTTTTCTTTTCTACTATTTTTCGATGTAAAATATCCATCTGTTTAATATTCTCATCACAGTTTTTCGTTTAGATGACATCGAACGATGAATTAACGGCAAAATTGACATCTCTTCTGCTTTTTGCTGAAAAATTCCGATATTTGAGCTTTTCTTCCTACAATTCTTCCGCTTTTTTCCACTGTCAAAGAAAAGAATCAAAGTTACCTTCAATACTGGTTTTTTTTCAGCAAAAATGAGCAAAATGCAAATACTGATCATTAAACGCACTTATCTGATTTTGCTTTAGATCCTATTCAATTAGTAGTTGCTGAGTTTCCAATAATAAAAATTTGTGCTTGCCGTTTAGCATTATATAAAATTTAGCGCTCATACGTTCAATAATCGAAGAAACTTCTGTATATGTTCTTTGTTATGAGGTTTCCTAAGACGATTGAACATAGAAAAGAAAGATTTTTATCCGACAAGGCGTTTTGCCTGAAGTGCTACCTTGTTTTTTTGCTTATACATATAGAAAAGTTTTTTTTTTACAGAAAGGATACTCTACAGAGAGCAGCGTCCTGTAGTATTATAGTAGACAGTGATCATTTATCTTCCTAGCCTATCACTACTGCTGACCGGACGGTTACATAAAATGATACTCTTTTTCAATTCCTGAGCCCGAAAAAGCGAATTTTTCGATTTTGCCTTTTGGCTTTAATAATTAAAGATTGGAATGGTCCCTGTTTTACCTCAATGGTGGCCCGCCGATGTATAGACTGAAACTTGTGTCCGCGATCTGGACTCATCAGACAAAACTTAGAATAGAAGTTTAAAAGCAAAGCAGCTGATATTTGAATGATTCTGTTCATGTCTCTGAAGATAATAGATTTTCTTTCTCTGCCATATGTATTATCTCCTTCTATACAAGAATGTATTTTAATTATTCTTTGTTATCTCAGATGATTTTGCTTTTTCATATGGGAATGTCATAATCTTCCAGGTATCAGTCATGCAGTTATATGTGCCTAATAATATTTTCAATAGGAGAAATAATGTGGGTCGATTATATTCACTTATAATTGTGTGTAGAGCGACCTGAACGATCGCGACCTGTGATTGAAAGCAAGCACTTCACTTGTCCGTCTATTAATTGCGGCAATCGATGCAATCGGAAACATGATATAAGGTATCACATTTCTTATCGTTGTAGTCACTCTCTTTATAGAGAAGTTGGAGCTTTGAATCTTCGCGGTAGTGTTGGTTTTTACGGGTTTTGCGGCCTTAATGTTGCTCCTCCAAGTTTCTATAGTGGTTTGATTTATCGAAAGTGCCAAAAGTGTCTGGGAGACACCACATACAAATGCGATAAATGTCAACGTACTTATTGTCACTCCTGTTGTTTTTCGTAACATTAAACCTGAAAGCCTTGGTGTACTGTATTAACTCTTTCAAAATTTAATCATACTATTCCAGGAGACGTCACTTTTACCTTCTAATTGCTATTTGGAGTGTGAATGTGGGTATAATAAAACTCATCCTACTTAATAAAAAAATACGCTCATGCTTAGATTCTTCGTTAGGCGAATACTATCATATACTTATTTATAAACCTCAAACTAATTAGTAAGAGAATCTGAAAGGAATTACTGTATTTGAAAGAATGTATTACCAAGAACTTATACAGCTTGTAGAAAACTCTTAAGGGTGAGTAGAAAACCATACCGTTATTGTGATTTCATCCTTACTTAAGGGCCCCCCTCCTCACAATGGATTTTCCAATTAAAACAGTTCTTTTGAGCTGAAATTTTCAGAGATGAGTGGACCTGATAAGAAACTCCTCTGGTAAAAAGCTCAGCCTAATACGCCATACCTTACCCAACCTATAGTTGATTTACTACCTTCCAGGAGACCTTTAATAACTTCATGATCACTAAAGATAGAGAGCTCGGATTGGTTTTAAATTAAAGCTAACATCTGCGTCCAACTTTTACTCGAACAGAATTTTAAGATTCTTCTTCATTCATTTTTTATGAACATATTAGTCGACATGATGTGTAAGACACCACAAAAACGGGTAACCCAGGGACAGTAAATTTCAATTTTCTCAGACTAGGATTCAATTAAAGAAGATCCGTTTGGACAAAAGTTTACTGTTATTTGAACCTTTAAAATAAAAAAAAATTTAGAAACATCTTAAACTCAACGAGAATTATTTCAACTTTACCACTAAAAAACTGTGTTTTGAGAAAAACGATGAATAAGTTTCGAAAATTTTTTTTCTTCTTTTATTGAAATTCAGAAAAAGTCGTAATAAAATGGCAGATATTCAATATATATCGCTAGACTTTTTCAAAACATCTTACAAATAGGGTAGACTAACATCACCCATCATACTCAGTTAGTTTTTTCCACATTTAGTTCAAGTAGTGTATATAATTCTTATTATACCGTTGTATTTTATGAATATACTGGTTCACATCTACTCTTACCCTTCACTCATATATCCTTACCCCTGAAAGAAAAAAATCGAAAATAAAAAAGGAAATATATGAGGTATCACTACTTGTGAAACACGCCACCTAATATCTGCATCCATCTGACATCAAGAACGAAAACTATTTTTGAAAACCGTATAATAGATTAATTTTTCAAACATTTGTTGAATTTTTACAAAAAAATTTCAAGCTTTTACAGGCTGATTCGTACATCACATACTTCTAATTCAAATGTTTAATATTGAGGATAAGTCATAACCAATAATCCACATCTTTATCTGCTAGGAAGTGTTTATATGAATATGTGAGTTCCACATTTTAGCCCTAAAAGGGCTGCGCTGACAAACTTTTTTATAATACATAAATGATCTATATACTATTTAATTTAACTATGTAAGACGAAGTAGACTAACTCTTAATAATTAAGAAGTTGCCACGATTTTTATAAAGTTAGTTTAATCAAATACATCCTTTGTGTATCATTTATTAGTTTATATCGAACAGTACAGATATAATAGACTTAGCTGTTCTGGATTAACAAATGTCACACACGCCTTAATTGAATATTATCATGATAAACAGAAATAGGAAAAGTCACTTATATTATTAAACTACTACATCCATAAAGTAAACCAATCGTCAACATATTGAACTCCGAAGGAATCTTCCGCCGTTAAACGAGTATGATCGATCAACCACTGGCTAAGATTTTTGTTTGCTTCGTCTGATGGTGACCCATTAACATCGAACCAAGCGAGTTTACCATTCCACTGAGCAAGTGCCGTTAAGAACATTGAATCAACGGTTGTATGTGAGTCTTTCAGCTCAATGATAAGAATACGAAGATTACTGAATATTTGACAGATGTCTTGCAGTAGATCTGATTCACTTTTTGGCCAGCCGCCGATATCGAGACGAACGATCCGTTGTTGCAACAGATGGCATGTAGATTCGTGATTGAGTAGAGTTTTGAGACAATCATACTGAACACTTAAATAGTTAAGATTGCGCGCTGCCTTGAGAAAATCGAGTTGTAGGCAAATTCCAAATATTTCAAGCTTTCTAAGGCGAAGCAAGTTTAAAACAATTGGTTGTGTCGGTGGTGTTACATCAACTATATTGATAAAGAAAAATATGTTACTCAGTATCAGATATTATAAGCTGATTTGTAAAAAAAGTCGTAAAGATGCTTTAATGTTGTACATCGAAAAACAGATAGATTATGATTTGATTACCAGTTGTTAAAGTGACATTCTGAAAATATACTTTTTAAAAGAGAACTCTAAAAGTGACATCCTATCAGAGAGAGATATCGAAATAGTATGAACTCAATCTGAAGATAATTGCTAGATTTTGTATGCAGGTTTTTTTATCTTTAAAGTGTCTACTGAACTAAAATTTGACTGTTTTATTCAAAAACGACATTCATATGTGTAAAAAAAAA
>JAJEKB010008429.1:0-10097 GCA_022393335.1 Macrotrachela quadricornifera | reverse complement strand
AAATCTATAAGGATAAAATTGGAGACAGTCTTTATAAAGTACTACTAATGACCTTAACAAAATAATTTTACCTTTTTACAGGTAGGAGAGAAAACAATATATTTAACAAAGGATCTCGCTAGGCATGCCCTTGTGAATATCGAGCTTGAACATGCCACTGTCATTGATAAAAAAATCAGCTCGTTTGCTGGAGCCATAGCGAAGATATTCGATTTTTTTTAGGAAAGTGATTGTTTTTCGAACTGTGAAAAAGTAAAATTTTTCTTGTTAAGGTCAAAAGTGATACTTAACAAAGGGTCTTCCTAGACATGTCTTTGTGGATATAAAGCTTATACATACCTCTATCACTGGTAAAAAAATCAATCCGTTTGCCTGAGCCGTAAGGGAGATATTCAATTTTCTGTCGGGTGCATAACTTTTGGGCCACTCTGTATTAATTTTTCTAATTTATTACCACCTAAACGTGTACGTGATTCAGTAACAGCCTCACCACTAGTGGAGAACAAACGTTTCACGCAAGTATATTATAGGCATTGTTGCGAATCTAAATGGATAACTTTGACCTAAAAAAAGGGAGTTGCCGATTCCGATTCCGATACGATTCTGAAACTGTGGTAGCCGATTCCGATACGATTCCGAAATTGGTAAAGCCGATTCCGATACGGTTCTGAAACTGCTGAAACCGATTCCGATGCGGTTCCGATTCCAAAAAAAGGTCTTTTTGCCCATGTCTAACCTCAAACGTTTCTTGTGCTTTTTCATAATTTCTCTGGACGTGATAGATGGCAGATAAATTACCATAAGTCTGGTCTATATGAGGATGATCCGTTGGCAATAGTTTGTGTTGTATTTCGAGAGCTTTTTCGTAGTTCTTTTACTTTGACATACCAATGAAATATTATTTTAAGACGTTGCAATGCCGAGATGAACTTGAGAAAATATTTTCATTTGAAGTTGTAAAGCTTTCACATAGGAAGGCAATACATCTATCAGTTTCCCTTGTTTGTAATGTGCAACACCTAGTTTACTGTAGTTTATGGCAAAATCAGGATGATCTTGTAGAAGAGATTCATCTTGTATCTTGAGTACTTTCTTAAGATATTCTGTGTGACTGTCCTGATCGTCAAGAAAATCGTATAGAGAAGCAATGTTAATATACAGTGCTGTGAATGATGAATCATTGCTAGATAAAAATTTCATTATGATATCCAAAGACTTTTCGTATATTTCTAATGCTTCTTGGAGTTTATCCTGTCGATAATATACATCACTGGAAAGATTGTAGGTGTTCGATAAATCTGAATTACTTGATGAAAGCGCACGCAGCTGTATAGACAATGCCTTGTGCAGATACGTATCTGCTTCTATATGATTACCCAGTGCAGGTTAAACTTGCGCGAAAACATTGTATGATTTTGCAATATCAAGGTGTTCCAAGGGAAGATTTTTTAATCGAATATGTCCAATACTTCATTGAGTTTGTTCTTTTTCAAGAAGACATTAACCAAAGCATCATACATTGTAGCAGTATCTCTCTAATTCAGTAAGTGCTATGTATATTGTAGCTCCAGCGCTTTACTCACCAATTCTATCTGTTTATCATAGTTGCCCTGCACTTTATATAGTAATGACATATTGTGGTAGGATTTTGCAAGTAGAATTCGATTGTTTGTCAGATCATTCGTGCAGATTTTTAGAGATTTTTGGTACATTTCATGTGTTTCTTCAAATTTATTGTCGTCGTAATATGTGGAAGATAAATTGTAGTAGGTTGCTGTCAAGTCTGGACAAGTTGGCAGAAGAAATTTTTTTCGTATTTCAAGTACTTTCTTAAAGAATTCCACTGCTCGAACGTATTCACCTTGATCCAAACACACAATGACAATGCTATTGTAATATCGTGCAATGTCAGGATGATCGTTGAGTAGAAATTTTTCATACCAGTCTATTACTTTCTGTAGTTTTCCTTCTTTATGAGAGACCGTACCTAAATTGTTATACGTTCGTCCAAAATCAGGATGATTATGTGGAAGTGAATGTTACTGTATTTGAAACACTTTAGAATAATATTCTCTTACCTTGATATAATCATTCAGGTGAAAAAAGCTAAAGCAACGTTATTATATTTTTTGGAGGAAAATATCTTTTAACCCTTTACCCTCTGGTGAGTCATTTTTGACCCATTTATAGAAACTTTATTTTTACACTTATAAAAACAGTTGATCGAAACGGTTTTTAAACATTATGTAGGGGCCCTAAATAAGCTGTAAATTCATAAAAACTTAAAGTTCTTTTATCGTCCCTTGGCTGAGATATTTGAGTTGAAAAATTATGTTTTTTTCAAAAAAGTGAAAAATGCGATTCTGTTTTATTTTTTGATTAAATTATATACACGAATTGATAATTTTTGTGTTTGAGCGGCTGATATATATTACGGAGGGCATGACCTAGTTATACATGTGCTTAGAAAAAACTATTGATTTGAAGCATGGAAACACTATTCTTCGTAATAATATGAGTCAAAAATGATCCATTCGTAGTGAATGACATGAAAAATGTTTTTTTAAAGTTATTTTATTTTCGATATAAACTATGAGCTGACAATATATTTATCCTTGAAACTGTCATAGGACTAATAATTAGTCAAAAAAACAATGTATTATGGTTTCTGAGTCGCTTTTGACGGAAAAAATGATAAAAATTCGTAGTTTTTCTTATTATCACTCTTACAGATCAGACCAAAACAATACGAATAGACAGTTTCGAAGCACTATCAGGAGCACCGATCTCATATTACAAAAAGAATATAAATACTGACGATTCCGATACGATTCTCGAAATAAAAGACCCGACTACAGCCCCTAAACAGCCACCTTTACCACTGTTTAATCATATTTTGTTCTCATAACGATTCAATCTTCAAAAAATAATTCATGCCAGATATATATCCAACTTCATACATAAATCATAAACACAAAATTGCGAAATACTATGCAAAAATACGAAAAAATCAGATTGATAAAAAATCCTATTTTCATGTCATTCAACACGAATGGGTCAAAAATGACCCATTCTATATCTCTACAAAGAAAGAACCTCGTTCAAATCTAACCATACAGTTATTATATAGATCTCCTGTAAAAGCTATCCCCATGATCGACTCGGCAGCAGCTCTATTGGATTAGTGCCAGGGGGTAAAGGGTTAATTATTATCAACTAAAAGTAATTAGTTGCACTAAAATAATAAATTTTAAACGCAAAAGTAAAATTTAAATCATCAGATCTTCAACTAACAAATAAATTAATTTTTCTTAATTAAAATTTATTCTTAAATTTAATACATCTAATAATTTTAATATAAATAAATAAGCACTCCTCATTACAGGATAAGTATTAATCTTCTTACCTACTTCTGCTTGTTATGTTTCGATATATTCTTAAATTTTCAACATATGGAAATACAAAATAGAATAATATGAATTTGGTAAAAAGAAAAAACACTGAAATTAAAAAACTATCGAATGAAAAAAAATATCGAAAGTGCTGTTAGTGCAGCTTCAGCGCACTTTTTCATCGTCATTGCATGAATAATCTGCAACAACATTCATACCTAGCTCTTCTACATGAATAGTGTGTAGTGAAGCTGCATTAATAACCCTTTCGATATTTTTTACTCTCGGCGTTTCTTCATTCTGCTAAATTCAAAAATACCACAAAAAAAGGTATAATGTCTATCTTTGATATGGCTATTGAATATGGCACACTCTCTTATTGTGACTCTAGCTACACAAAAAGTATTAATAGTACCGATGACAATCGACATCATTTCAATATAAAATAAATAGATACCATTCATCTCTGTTAATATACTATAACAGATCATACTTATGCATTATCAATCTGCGATGGTTTCAATACAAGACAGACACTAAAATGATTGTTATTCTACTCTCTAGTCCATGTTCTGAATAATGCAGCTAATTATTCATCGATTATTTTTACTGAATGACACAGATGTTGAAAAATTTTTTTCTTTACGTTCTACTTCTCTCATTTTCCGTTATTGGTCAGTTTAAACGAATTAGTGGGACAACTTAGTCCAAAGAAAGTGGATGGGCTATTTAGAGTTTTTCAGACTAGTCTGAAATAGGATGGATGATATAGTCTTTCAAAAATAACTATTCATGACGTATGCAAACAACACTTCTGACTAGTCATGTTGGTTGTCTTCCTTTATTTTTTGCTTACTTGAGTTGGTATTGAAAGCAATCATAATGTATCCTAATCTTGCTCAAGAATCTCATTAGACAGTCTACATTTAGCATTCGAATAGTTTATAGATCACAAGTAAATTATTCCAATTTTCAATAATTATGATAAAGAAGTTTCTTATAGTATAAAACTAAGATAATTAATTGAGGGTGAATAATGAACAACTTGATGTTAGTCTTTTACTTTTCTCAAATGAAATTATTTTCATTTAAATGAAATTTTTATAAATCTATCTCTGCATGTACTTATAATAATGTGAATAACAAATTAATGACATCTATCTCTTTCGATAATTTATTTAAAAATCACTCGAAGGAAAGAAAAGAAGATTATTTCGTCAGATGATCGCAGTACATCTAGTCCATAAATAGAGAATAAATAACAAATATGTGCACATTTCATTTATTTCTTTTCAATTAAAACATAACATTTATCTTTGAATATGTCGATAACTTTAATAGAAAATTTATCAAATGATATATTCTTTGATATATTTGAATATCTTGATGGTTATGAAATTTATCAATCATTTTCAAATCTTAATTATTATTTTGAACAATTAATTAATTCTTCATTAATTTTATTTAAATTTAATACTCATTATTTAACATCTGATAATCTTTATACAAATAATTTAAAACAATTTTTATTTAATCATAAACATCAGATAATTTCACTTTATATAGAAAATAATAAATTTTTCTCATCATTTTCAATTGATTCATCATTTTATCAACTTCAATCACTTATTATTAGAAAATTTCCAAAAATTTCATCTATTAATTTATCTTCATTACCTCATTTAACTTCTTTAACAATCGATATGCAATATTCATTACGTGATTTAACTGAATTTTATCAATTAATATTTACTTTACCAAAATTAAAATATTTAAAATGTTCAGGAAATAAAAATTTCGCATTAATCTCATTACCAATTGCTAATCATGAACAATTTAGTAGAATTAAACATCTTATTATTAATCATGAATGTTATCTAAATACACTTTGTATTTTAATATCTTATACACCACAACTTTCTCATTTAAGTTTAATGAATTTATCTGAAAATGATTCAGATGATAAAATTTTATTACCAATTATTTCTTCTAATTTAACATATCTTTCAATAGAAAATTGTTATATAACATTTGATGAGTTGAAAACATTTATTATAAATACTAAATGTAATTTAAAATTTTTACATATTATTGGTAAATCTGATTATAATGATTATATTGATGATAAACAATGGGAAAATTTAATAGTTAATTATTTATCTAAATTAAAAAAATTTGATTTAAAATATAGTGGATATATTGGTCCTGTATCAGGATCTTTAGAAAATTTTCAACCACCTGATCAATTTAATTCATTATTTTGGAATCAACGAAAATGGATATTAGATGTTGAAATGAATGATTTCGAATATATTTATTCAGTTCAATCATATAAGTACACTAAAAATATTCTTAAATTATTTATAAATTATTTGTTTGTTTTTTTTTGTAGAGAAAGATGGTATGATATTGATTCTTCCAATCAGATTTCAAATTCTACTCGACTTAAACTTACACATCTTCCTGATGATGATTATGAATTTAGGATGATATTAAATTTAATTATTTGTGATATTTTATTCATCACACAAATTTATCATTTAGACATTTCAACAAAAAATATTTCTTCTTGTATATTATTAAAAATAATCAATAAACTCTCTGCACTTGAAACATTAAAGATTTCGTCTTTGGAATTATCACAATCAAAATATTCATTTATTGAAAATAAAAATTCTCGTTTTAAATCAAAGAAAAATAAAATAAAAAAAGTTTATTTGGAAAAACTAAATGAAATTGAAGAAATTGATTTTATTCTTAGACTTTGTCCTCAAATTGAATATCTTAAGATTGGTTTTATGCATAATGTTGATCTGGAATTATTTATAAAACATATTTTAAAAAAAATTAATAATGTTTGTAATCAATATCTTCAATTATTATGTCTTCACATTCAAACAGCTGCTAATAATGAAATAATTGAAAAATTAAAAGATATGATCAATCGTGAAAAACTTCTTCGTCATTTTAATATTAAACATGTTATTGATAACATCTATTTACAATGGAATTAATTCAACAAAATATACTTAAAATTCATTTTATTCAGTAAATTATTTTTTTTTATTTATCTTTATTAAAATAATGGTTCTCTCTCTCTTTTGTATTAGAAAAATAAAGATGATATATATATATACCAATATGAATTAAAATATTTTTTCGTTTGTGTCATGGACTAGCTAATAGATCTATATTATTCTATTATATAAGATGATTCTTTACTAATTAATATTGATAATTTTTTTCTAAAATGTTTTCTAAGACACAACAAGTTCTACACTTTCTTGCTCTATTTAATATACGCAAAGCATAATTCGTTCTTTTCTTTTGTTATTATTAGTAAAATGAACTCAATAGATATTATAGCTGTAATTCATGTGTAGTTATTAATTCATTTAAAAATAAAAATAATGAATAGATTTTATTCGAAAAATGAAAGTTTAAGAATAATGATGTTGACAATATAATGGAATATGATTTGTTAAATTATTATTATTCAAATAATAATATTTTATTTTTTAAGATAATTCAATGGAAACTAAAGTCATTCCAAGTTGTATATGACAATGTATCATCCATAAATCAAGATGATTTGTATTAAAACGAAAAATTATATAAGAAAACGGATTCAATGTAAATGTATCTGAATAGATTGGGTTAATTATATTGTAAACAACATTTGTTAATGTTGATTCATTTAAATAACCATAATTGTTTTTTGACCTTGAGCTAATATCCATACATGATAACCATGAAGATGATCTCGAATAGTTTGCAGGACTTAAACAAAGACTTGTAGCATATTTATTTCCATCGGTTTGTATTAATCTCATTTGATGATGATCAATTGTTGATGTTATTCGTGCATAAACAGATGTATTTAGAATACGAACTCGTTTTGTTCGAATCGATGTACGATAATAAGAATATGTTCTATTCGAAATACAATTAATTAAACCTGTATCTGGTAATGAATCTGATATTCCTGGATTCAAGTATATTTGTTAAAGTATATGAGCAGATGTATGATACCAATCAATTAATTGAAGAATTTCTTCATCTTCATAGAAATTTTCATCTCTAAAATCAGTGAAAATAAATCTATTTGTGGATAATTAAAATACTGTGACATAGTAAAAAGTTACAAATATCTCTTTTTAGAACTGAATTGCTGATCAAATATTTAATTTTCAAATACTTTTTCTTGTTTATCAGTTTTAAGAAATACAGTAGGGTGCAAAAATAATTGCCGTTGCATGCATGGACTTCTTCGAGCCATATCTGTCGAGTGTATGGAGATGTTCTTTTGAAACTTCTCTCAGTAATTCAAGAGATGTTATAGAACGTAATATGCGTGAAACTTTTGCAGAAGTGCCATTAGGTCAATTAGGAGGCATCATGATTCAAATGCCACCTGTCTGTTCTATATATCAAACAATCATATTACACTATCATGACTACGACAATCTTTATGCTTTTGACAACACATTTTTAGCGAAGGTCTTTATCCATAGCATCTAATGGGATGTAAATGAGTTTCGAACAAAAGTTATCTGGTAATAAAACAGATAATCACGGGATATAATACTACCATCTGCAAATAGTGTTATCAACCAATTTCCAGACTTTCTCAATAATAGTTAATACGAAAAATTTGAAATTTTCAGAGTAGAAAGATCTCGACTTATAAATAAAATTTTACTCCAAGTGCAAAGTCTTAGAATATATCTTCAGGTTCCGATCAGTATAACAAATGGAGACAATCGTATTTGGGTTATTTCTTGCCTTAACTGTTATAGCAAGTTGAAACTTCGGTCATGAAGTCTTGATGCAAAATGCGACTTACAGCTGGTGTCATTTTACTCCAAATGTGTCTTTTACACAAAGATAGAATTCATATATATGGGGAAAATCAGCCTTAATTATTCTGAGTATACTGGTAGAAACACTTCATTTAATCTTTTTTTGACCTACATCAAAGTTAGGCCAATTATGCATTATTATATTTCTATTCTCGATGATGTGTACACCATGTATACAAAACAGCTTTTGACATTCATTATGTTCAGTAGAATAATTTTGTCGAATACTGGTGGCAATTATTTTTGCACCCTACTGTATATTCTTTTCCAGGATCTCATGATCTGATTCAAGATAATATTTGTTTAATAATAAAAAAGATTTTACGTTATAAAAATAATCAGAACATTAAAGTCATCTCTTCATCATCAACTCAATAAAATTCTGTTTTTCTTTGCATTATTTTAGCATACAGTATAGGAGCGAATCTATTCATTATATGTTCATGAATCAAAACGAAAAATAAAACGATCATTCACAGAAGAAATACAGAAAAAGATATATATGCTGATTATTTTGGCTAGAAAACCCTTTAAAAAAATTTTGTTGATGATAACAGTATACGTATCCTTGATGCATATTACAGGGTTAAAAATCAACGTTTGGGTTGATCTTCAGGGGCATACGCGTGAATGAGGTTGTGGTTTTATTAAAGATCATCAAACACCAGTCACAACCGTTCATACCTATGTCCACCACACCCTAACTTTTGACCATTGTTAGTTAATCTTTAATTTTTTCGCGGTACGCAACAGATCTGAAGTATATATATATATACCGTTGGATAGAGGAAGTCTTCCTCTATAAGCTTACATGTATCTCATTATTTGGTCGGAATGTCACAGTAGCCTTTTACTGTATCTCATTCTTCAAAATCTTCCGTTTTAATAACATTTCATTTTCCAATCAAATGTTCAATTGCAATTAATTTAACTAGAATTAATGAGAACTTACCACCATTATCAAATTTTGCGCATGAAAAAGTTTTGCTACTTTCATTTACACTCTTTCAAGTTCGAAGTCTTTATATTGATTCAAAAACTGGACAATATGAAATTATTTTATATAATGTACCTGTACCATAAAACATCACTTCTCAGTTCATGGAGTAAAATGAAAGGACAATAGAATTGAATCAGTATTTTTCTTAAATTAAGTTTTTATTATTTGTATTTTAATTATAGAGAAAAAAAATATATATGAATATTTACACAAATAAAGATCATATATACGCAGGATGATTTCAAATTATTTTTAATTGTGTCAGAACAATCTATCACTAATGCACACTGGATGAGATTTTTTGTTTATCAATAATAAAATTGCAGTCATTCATTTAATTTGACTCTATTATCTTGTCCATGAATTTCTCTGACTTATTACTATCTTCTATTAATTTTTCAAGTTATCGTTAAACTATGGAAACAATTTCGAAGTCATATTTGGAGTTAAAAATTATGCCTGCACAGTTTACTAGCCCGATGCAGATTATCGAAGGAAAAAAAATAAAGTAATATTTATTCTTAGGTTATCTTTTCAAATGATAAGAAATGTCAAATTAATAATCACGTGCATTTAAAAGTTTTGTCATAGTAACAATTAGCTCTTTAGTATTCTTTGATTTTCAATACAACATCAAATAAATTGTTAATTTGTCTATCACATTTGCTTCATTTACGTCATTGTTGCTACTATTGTATTCGATCGTACATGAATTATTTTCATTACAGCTTCTTTCAATGGATCAGTTAACTGAAATAAAGCCATTACCACAAATAATAACAATGTCTCAAAAAATATATATGCAATTCGAAAATGGTATGAATACGAACAGCATATATGGAA
>JAJEKB010008428.1:0-18376 GCA_022393335.1 Macrotrachela quadricornifera | reverse complement strand
AACTGATCAAAAAAAGATTATTTACTAACCAAAACTAATATATTAACCGATCATATTTTGATTTAATTACTGACATTCAAAATTATTTACTGCGCAAAAAACATATAATTACTGATCAAAAAATACTGATCATTTGATTAAAAAAATACTGATCATTCATAATAAAATACTGATCATTTAAATAGGACCCATTACTATCAATTGATGCTATATGATAGTGATGTGTCTTGTGATTATGATACACAGGCGAAACTTCACAAACAACTTGGTTACGTTGCGAAAACTCAGGGTCATTACAATGAGGCGATTGACGAATATAATCGAGCATTGTCTCTTGTTCTTAAACATAATTCAACCATGTACGAAGATTTATTTGAAATTTACAATAATCTGGGTGTAGCCCATAGATATATATTCGAATTAGATGTTGCCTTGTTGTTTATGGAGAAAGCATTAAATTTACAAATGAATCATATGAAACCAAATGATAGCGTACTTTCTCAAGTATACAACAATCTGGGTCAAGTATATCGTAGTCGGAAAGAGTATACCAATGCTGAAGATTGTTTTCAGAAAGCTTTACATATATTTACTCATTCGACTACAATTCCAACTAATCGTCCGAATTATGCAACCTTACTGAGTAATCTTGCTCATCTCTACAGTGAAATGGAAAGATATGATGAGGCTATAATCAAATTAAATCAAGTATTAACATTTCAACTAAATGTATTACCTTCAAATCATCCACATGTTGGACGTACTTACAATAATCTTGCTTGCATATATTTAAATAAAAAAGAACGTTATAAAACTGCTCTTCGTTTCTTAAAGAAGACATTGTGTATTGATTTGAAAAATTTGTCATCTAATCATCCTTGGACAGCACGAGTTTACATGAATATAGCACGTGTTTATCATGCGCGCAATATGCATTTAATTGGATGGTTGTACGCTAACAAAGCAATGGATCGAATACATACATTTCAAATGACTGATCCTGATCATACTAAATGTGAAGAAATATTCGAAATGGGTCGAAAACAGATTAATCAAATCATTTCTATGCTTATTATCATTTTAAATGAAATTGAAGTAGATATTGATTAATTTTCTTAAAAATTTCTATTAAGAATATAAAATATATCTATGTGTAATATGTCGAACATGAGTCTATTAGCGAATGTATGAGAAGTCAAAAGTCATTTTTTAGACAAAAAAAAGATTTGCAATTTATGTGATATTTTAACTACAAACAAAAAATATATGATACTATTGATACGAGAATTCAGTTGAGGTTTTTCCAAGTAATATTTGGTGACAGAGCATAATTCACTACAATTTGTATTTAGCATCGAATTATCAACACATTACAAATGCGCTGATAATACAAATTTCGAGTGAATTAAATCATATGCAATAAGTTCAGTACTCTAACAGTACCTGAAAAAAACGAGCGAAAAACAAATGAAAGTTGTGAAATTCAATTTAAATTTGAAAATCATTGAATATTACCAAAAATAACTATTGTATTAGCAAAAAATGAGTTTTCTCAATGTAATATAGTTTGGTGACCGATAATATGAAGAATCAAATACGATAAAATAGTTTTACTTCATCGTATACAAAGAGAAACCTGATATACTTTTATTAAAAACTACTCATATACATTCCACTCGAAATGATTGAAAATGCCATCATGAAAAGATATCGAGGTTTGAAACAAATTTAACAAGTTGAAAAAAGTAATGAAGTAGACAATTTTGTATAATTCGAAAAAGATACTTTACAAGTTTTTCGTGTTTTTCAATCTGAAAAAAAAATTTTTTTTTCATAATCATTAGCTCACATTCTATCATATGATGTAAAAACAAAACCACGTAGATAAGAATTTTAATCAAAATTTGAATTTATTAAACCATCTTAATCTAATAGATTTTTTATTTAAAAGACGAGAGGATAAAGCTTTTTTCGTCTAACATAAAGTTCATATATAGACTTGTGAGTGTATTACTTCTAGTTGTAGTAAAAAAAAGTTGATCCTTTTCTAAGAGTAGAAAGCAATACATGCTTTATTAACATGTGATCTGACATACTCTTATGAAAAAAAATGCAATGATATCATATACATATATATATATAGATGGCAAAGATTACAAAATTCTTTAAGATTCTCATTTCATCGAGTATCCAAACCTTCTCTCTCTAAAAAACAAACTACTATTGAAAAAATTTCAGCTAGATAATTTTGCTTAAAAAAATGTCAAATAAAATGGTTATACAAAATATGTAAGATATTGTAATCATTTAAAGTTCATCATCAAGGTTAAAATAGACATAAATACATAAAGAATATTTTAATATGCATTTCTTAAGGAAGTAGGTCTTTTAGGACATTCTATATTAGTCGTAGATTGCATCTATGAACGATCTTTTATATATAGTTAAGAGGATTTATCTCTTATTTTCAGCTGTTAGATCGTCATATGTGCCATTCTTGACAATAAAATGTATAAAGGATTTTTATAGAAAAAAATCTAATGAATTCCAGAACGTTTTTAAAGATAAATCAAGGCAGCTGCTGATAAGTTCAATCTTTTGCATCAACAAAGATAATTTATTGTTTTTTTATTTCTCTGAAAAATTTTCACGTTTGTATTAGTTTATATTTCATACGAAAAATTATATTATTTAGTTCTATTGACCTCTTTAAACACATTAAGAAAGATTATTTTTCGATGTCCATTGTCATAATATAAAGTGTAAAACATACGTCTTAACTAAGCAGTCTAATAAAATTCTTAAAGTTTTTGCAGTTCTTGATAACAGCGACTTTTCATATATATATATATTCCGTTCAATTCTGAATTATACATCTTGAAATGCAAAATTTTAAGAAAATATTACAGTACTTTTTCTGATAAATAGCCATCACCTTAATCATTTTCTCTCGTCAAGATTGAACAATAAAAACCTTGCTCACTATATAGATTTTCTATGAACGAAGAAGCATTATCTTTCTTTTTTATTTCATTAAGTGGTAAATTGATGTGTTGACCTTCATATAATTCAGAGTTAACCGATATATTTCTCTGAATTTATCTTAAAAGATATTTTCAATTAATAGATGAACATAATGTTGTCAATTATGTTAAAATTAATAGAATATTTTGGATTATCGTCCATTTTTCTCATATGATATTTTCTTTGGAACAAATCGAATCATTCTTGCCTCTAATATATCTTGTTAAAATCATATATTAGTACCATTAACAAACCGTTGCGATTTTAATAGGTTTTTGTTTTTATTTAGAATATTGAAACTGTGAATTCATTATTCTATTTAATTACATTATTCTCTAGACAAATCGTAATGAATTTAAAAGAGAGGAATTTCTTTATCCAGTTGTTGTGCATTCAAACCAGCCAATTGTTTATATTTCGCAAATAGATCTTCTATTTCTGATGGTGAAACTACATCTGACAAGTTTTGAAAACCAGAAGGTGCACGTTCATCAACAATTTTAAGAATCCTTTCGGGACCATAATCTCGACCAGTCAAAATAAAAGGACATGTAGCTGTGCGTCTAAGAATATCGTATGCATTAAGTCCTTTCGGTGTAACGCCATGTTCACGAAAGGAAAGAATAAGCCCACGAGCATCAAGAATAGCTTGCGAGGCACCATTGCCTCCATTTGGATACATGGGATGAGCAGCATCACCGAGTAAAGTTACACGATCATATGTCCATTGAGGTAAAGGATCACGATCAGTCATTGGAAATTCATTAATTACTATAGATGATTCGACGAGATCATGTATATCGAGAAAGTCAAGTTTCATTTCTGATAATAAAGGAAAAACATCTTCCGTGCGACCAAGACTATTCCAATCGGTTGGTATTAGGGAAGCTCGACGTTCTGAATGTTGAACTCTCACGACAAATGCCCAATTGATGAGATTATCATTTACAGGATAAATAACCATTTCGCGTACATCCGGATTTCCCATATAAATTAATGTATGTCCATCTAAGCAAGGTTTCTTCATTGGTGCTACACCACGCCATATCTTTTGACCTCCCCAAAGAGGAGGTCCCTCATCAGGATATAAAATTTGACGTACGGTTGAATTAATTCCGTCAGCACCTACCATTACTTTGGCCAATTCTGTAATCCGTTGATTGGTATTACGATCAATGAAATCAGCCTCAATATAATTTGGTTGTAATCGAAACTGTACAAACTTTAGACCAAATCGAACAGAAGTCTGGCCAATTTCGTCAAGCACACGATGAAGTAATAGTTGTTGAAAGTGACCACGATGCATCTGATATGTAGGCCAATTATAACCAGCTGCAGTACCTCTAGGTTGCTGATGAATGAATTGTCCATTACAAGAGTAGAAAACGGCCTTAGTGTTACGAATACCGATTTTATCCATTTCTTTTTCAAGTCCAAGCTCAAACAGTAGTTTTACGCAGTACGGGTGAAGTGTAAGACCAAATCCAATTGGATCGAGATTTTGATTTCGTTCATAAATACGAACTGTGAATCCAGCACGATGCAAACATAAAGCTGTTACAAGACCTCCAATACCACCTCCCACTATGCACACATCGATGATGTTTGAATTCATTGCATTGATATCATTAGTTGAAGTTGACGTAGAATTCGATATTTGTACTTCATTAACGTACGCATCAGTAGAAGATTGATTCGAAATATTCATTAATATGTATTTAGACTACTTAGAAATAAATCAGATTAGTTTTAGGAACTAACCGTGAAAACAATCAATATCTGAAATATTTAACTTTTACATAGTCTTGTTCAGCAAACATAAAAAGAATCAAGAAAAACATGTAAAAATGGTAAAAAGTCAATTTCAAAAGTATTTTCCTTGCATTTTACCAAGACAAATGATGGATTCTAAATAAACCGCATAAGTGGAATGAAATTTTACATCTTTTTACAAAGTAAAAAATATCGAAAATACCATTAATGCAGTTTTATCATTCACTTTATTGAAAATTGTGTGAATAGCTTGCGTCAGCATCTATATCTCACATATATATGGGGATAACCAGTCTGGCCGGAGGACCCATTAAGTTTTTTTCTATTGTAAGGATAAAGCATACTATTGTTCGGGTCATATGAAAGAGGACCATAGATTACCCTGAATTGGCCTGAACCACACCATGTTTTATGCTTACAATAGTGGACCAAAGCTATCAGCTTGTCGTTTGAGCTTGTGGCTTTTGTTTACTATTGTAAGGATAAAACATGGTGTCGTTCAGGCCAATTCAGGGTTATCTATGGTCCTCTTTCATATGACCCGAACAATAGAATGTTTTATCCTTACAATAGAAAAAAACTTAATGAGTCCTCCGGCCAGACTGGTTATCCCCATATATATATATCAAAATATGTGCTGAAATATCATTTTCATTCTACCAAATTAATAGGTATAAAATATAGAAGAACATTGAGTGACAACTATGTAAAATCTATAGACTACTAACTATTATCATCAATATCTATTATATAACGATTTGTCTTCATGAAAGTTTATAAACGTATTACACTTAATTAGAGTTTAGAAAAAGATTGTTATTATCATTCAGCAACTTTTTCGTTACTAATGAATCATGAAAGAGGATCTTGTAGAAGTGAGATAACTTCAGCTTGAATCTTACATTCACTATTTTCCTCCGAAAAAAATATACATCTTCTTAATATATTACCTCTAGAAATTCACAATCTTCTTTTATTTAAAAGAAAAGGCTAACAAGAAAGTATATCCTTCAGAATGCACATTAAAATAAGGATGAACTAAGCTGGGTACTTGAATACAATGCACAGTAGTATATTGTTACTCATATAGTCTATATTACACTATCAGTGCGTCATTGACAGGATGAAATGCAAATAAACATTACACACGCTCTATGCACGACTGTAGACGGTCGAATAAAAAGACCGTTTTCTTCGCATCTGAATGCTTGTCTCAAATGTAGTTAAAACTTAACTATAAGGCATGAGTTATAGATTAAAACAAAAATAAGTCTGCTATAGAATTTAAAAAGGATTCGACAAATTGAGAAGAACTATAAACCTGTTAACAATTAATATAGTATCTTTTTCTATTGGCTTCAAAAATGATTTTGTATACCAGAAATGAAATCCCTATCAAGATGGATTATACACGCATGTGTTCAGTTTGAATAACTCAGTCAGATAAATGATGCTGATACAGATTGTCCAAAATTTATATTAAATTTATCTCTGTATTTTGACTAAGTCTATAGAACAACAATAACTTCTGTAATATGAACCATGTATATTCTACCCACTTACATGTAAGACAAGAAAAAAAATAATGTTATGTTATGAACATCACGATAAATAATGACACAGTCGTATATACGAATAAATGGACAGGACGTACTTATGCAAGAGAAAAAAATTAGACGACGGTAGTAATGTTTGATAAAATATCTCGTCTTTTTAATATCAATAATTACTGATGAAGGATTTTGAACATTATTTACCTTTAAGAGATTTGGTGATCAAGTATAAAATGTCAGTAAGTATTATATTGAACAATTTGAAACGTAAACAAGAATATCGTTAAATAGTGATAGTCGCTTTATTTGTCTTTTGCATATAATAAGTTATATTGTTCACACATAGAGCATATACTTTTATAGAAGAGATAGACAATGAATAATAGTCAAGGGTAAAAGTCAAAAAGAAAGAGATAAAGTGCGAAGATGATACATCGCATCAAATTAATGTAACGATACAAAGATATGTTAGCGATGACTCAAGTCATCACTTTCTTTTTTTACGCATTTTGTTAAAAATGTGATCAAGGATCACGTGTTTTTTCTTTTCTTGATTCATGATATATGATGCATTGTGTCAAAAATGTGATGATATATCATATTTTTTTCCTTCTTTTTTCTCACATATATATATACGAAAATAAAGTCTACAAATATACATCCACACACTCACTCTCGTTCTTGCTCTTAGCCTCCACAGACAGGCTAAAATAATGATCAAAATACTGATAGGTAATCCTTTCATAATAACACAGTTAACTTTTGTCACCCTCACATAGACAATGATCATGTTATATTTAATTCTATCCTATCATTTCTTCCATGGATTTGTTTTTGTTTGGCTCTGCAAATTTCTTCATGTATTTTTTTCTTTGTAAAACATTTCTAACCACTTCTCGTTAAGCAATATAAAAATTTCATTACATCTAAGAAAATCTATCAGTTTCATCTGCTTTTCTTCAATACCATCTTCGACTATTTATCATTTTACTAAAAATAAATATTTAAATCGATTTACTATACTCAAACTCTTATTCTAAGATTCCGGTACACGTAAGTTTATCTTTCATGTAATCATATATTAAAATATTGTTACTCTTGTAGGAAAAATGATAGAAAAGATAATATTTTTCGTCATAATTCTCAATTGTTCTAAGATTTGTTATGACTATACATAGAATATATATCGATTATGTGAAGATGAGAATGAAAAAATATTGATTGTTCTTAGCATTACAGTTATCCTTACCTTTACGAATAAACTTATACAATAAATTTGATACTTTCTTTATTAAATAAGTATATCAAAATTAAGTAAGCAATTAAGCAAGATAAGCAATTCTGTATCTGCAACAGCGATTTCTAATTTTTAGTACTAAATCAATTGCGTATGGTATAATTAATTTTAAAGTCATAGTTAATCCACCAGATAAACTTAAAATTCTTGATATAATATAAAGAAAATTATTACGTTTAAATTTTGAATATGAACAATAGGTGAGATTACATTGTTCATAAAATGCAGTATAAGATACAGTTATGTTCCATTCTTCAATGAAAAGATCATTAACAATATCATTAATAAGTGTATTTATATGAAAATGACTTGATATTGTAGAATTCATAGCTGTTACATTTACACTACTATATGATTTTGGATGAATTGTTTCAATATAATAATTCAATATATCAATACATGTTTGATTATAGAAACATTCAAATGTTGAACGTAATAATGTTTCAACAACTGAACAGCCTATATTCCAACCAGGTATTTCAAAATATTGAATTTTTGAATTTGAATCATAAATACCAGCATTTATTATACAATCTGTTCGTGTACCACAAGAACATCCATTTTTAAAAGTAATAACATTCGTAGGAACTGTAACATCATCAATATCATGATTTAACCACCAGTACCAATTTAAAAAATAACCAGATATAAATGTATTTCCATGTGCTAAATCTCGTAGAAGTTGTAAATCACGAGAAAAACGAATTGGAATATTTGTTTTAAATTGATTAATAATCACATTCATATGCATATTAAGTTCAGATTCAGATATCATTGTAGCACTAACAAATACATCATCTAAAAATTGTTTAATAGATCTATCTACAACTATTTTTGACATCTGACATAAATCAGATAGAAAATCGAAATATGCTGCTCCACGACTACGAAGATCAATTCGATCATAATTTTTCCATCTACCACCAATAAATAAAAAATCAATCCATTTTTCTTTGACAAAATCACTTTCACATACTTGATGAAAAGTATAATTAACTGTAATAAAATATTTATATGGTATAGATATCTGTCGACAAGGACATTGAAGAGTAGTAAAATTTTGTATTAATAATTTTTCATATTCAGTTTGAGAAGAGATTGAAATCATTTTCGTAGATGTTTGCTTTGAAATAATAGTGAAAATAATAATATTACATAGTCCAATAATTATAAAAAATAAATAGAATCTAGTTGACAATTGTTCACGCCATATAATATTTATATCAGTTGATCCAGTGGAAAATAAATTCATTTTCATTAATTTTAATAAAAGTTCTTTACATTGATTCCTATCACAGAACCAAATTCGACGATTTTCTATGAATAAATATTAAATATAGATTTCTATTAGAAATTTTTGAACAAAAAAACAAAGTTAACTACGAAATACGAATTTATATTCAATAAGTAACACAGTATTCCTATTCAGATATAGATATATTATAATAGAATCAATTTTAATTTAGTGAGAGATTGTTATTTCTATATTTGTATCATTTTCCGTTATACATAATAAAAAAGATATGAATACGACTATTTAAATGAAAATAAATCATTTACACTTACGATTATTTGTTAGTGTTTGAGTACTATGTACAGATAAAGAACTATTTGAATTAATTTTAAGAAGAATTTTTATTGGAGAAGAACTTATTGATGAAGAAACTATATTAAGACCACCAAAAATACTAATTATTGTAATAATAATATAGATTATATTCGATCGTTTTTGATAACTATATAAACAATATACAGGTCGACATTTATGATAATAATCTGAATAAGATATTGAATAATTCCATTGTTCAATCATTATTTCATTAAAAAGAGTTTTTACACGAACATTTACTGGAAAACGACTAGGTGATGTTATATTAAGTACAGTTACATTTGTATTTAGAAATAAATCATTTTCAGCTAAAAGTTCACGAAATTTCTCGATACAACTGTAATTATACCAACATGTTAATGATGATTCTAGTACAGAACTAACAATCCAACAATCAGTACGTAATGCTTGAATTAAAATATTATTAGATGTACCCCAAAGCATTATTGAAGAATTTCGAGCACAATAAATTGTTTCATGATTAATAATTTCATATCTACTCATTGTAATAATTCTTGATTGATTCATTCCAGATAAATCTAGTAGAGGATAAGTAGTTTCTACAAACAATTCAAAATTAGTTCCTAAACTAGTTATATATTGATTAACATGAATAAATCGATTGATTAATAATATCATATTAGAAAATGTTATTCGTGTTGAATTAAAGAATTTCTTAAGTAATATATCAACTTTTGAAAAGAATATATGACGTGAAAGAACATGTGCATTAGTAAACATTGTTAAATTAAAACGAATACTTTCATCAATTATAGTTAAATTTGCTAAATCACATAAGATAGATAATGTTCGAAAATGAGATGAACCAACAAAAAGAATATTTGCCCATTGTCCATCTTCATATAAAGGAAAATTTTCATACCAATATGCTTTAATAAAATCACTTTGACATAATTGATGATATTCAGGAGTAACATAAATAAATTCTTTATAAGAAATTGATACATTAGTACATGGACATTGTAATGTATTTGAATATTGCTCTTCTAATTGTTCATATTGTTTTTGTGATGGTAATATAATAATTTTATTTATTGTTTGTATTGAACGAGATGTATAAATTATAGTAATAGTAAGTGTACTTATTAAAAATATTAGATAAAGTCGAGTTGATAATCGATCATGTTCTATTTCTAATGAATCTTCTGAATGATTATTATATACATTGAATTGCATAAGAGATATTTTGATTTTATTCAAAAAATTTATCAGTCGAATTTTAATTGATTTATCTAAAATTAATAATTAAAAAAAAATATATATATATATATAAATAAATAGTTTATTTATAACTTACTCTCATTATTTTGTTTACAACATTGTTTTCTCTTAAAAAATAATATAAGATCAATTATACGTGGTATAATAATACGTAATCCAATACTAAGTCCTCCATAAAGTGACATTAAAATTGTCAATACATATATTCCATCAAATTTACTTGAATAAGTATAACTACAATATATAGGAGAACATTGTTTAAAATATGAATTATATCGAGTTTCATTAAAAATTTTTTCTAAAAAAAGATGTTCAATAAGAATTTTAATATTTGTTGTTATCATAAAACGACTAGGAAAAGATTGATTAAGTATTGATATATTTATATTATGTGAATATATTGATAGAATAAGATCAATACATGATTGATTATAAAAACATTCTAATGATGAAGCTAAAACCATTTGAAATGGTGTACAATCAATAATAATACCTGAAAGTGTTACATTTGAAATTATTTTATTTAGATCATATAAACCACTTGTATCCCACATATCATATAGATAAAAACTTCCAGACATTGGACATGTTCCTGAATTCATACAAGTACAAGTTATATTCGATCCTTGTAAGATATATCTAATTACTGTTGGTATTACCAGATCTACTCTTCCATTTGGTCGAAAGCTAAATGTACGTAGGATATAATTTGTTGATATACCTGTCATTAATCCATTTGCAAGAGAAATTTTTTTGAAAGCTATTAAAATTTTCATAGAACTATTCGATATCATTTGAAGGGTTGAATCAAGAGCAGTATATGCTTTTGTTTTAAGTATATCTTCAGATAAGATTATTGAATTAATTAATGATAAATTTGAGAATTGATTAAGTGTATCAGAAATTGATTTTATTGAACTAGAACAAGTCATAGATATTAATTGCCACATAGCACTTAAACTAGTTCGTATATCCATAGGCCAAATAAATGTTGTATTAGTTTGAAAAGTAAAATCAATCCATGATTGAGAAATAAAATTACTTGAACAAACTTGATGAAATAATGGTGTAACATTAACAAATGTTCCATAAGGTATTGCAAGTTTTCTACATGGACATTTTAATGTATTTGGATATTGATTTTGTAGGTTTTTATATAAATCTAATTTGGGAAAATATACAATATCTTCTTTAATTCGTTTATGAATTGATACATATCCAGTAAGAATAAAAAGAGTAATCAGAAATGTTACAAGATATAAACGTGTTGAGAGAAGTTCATGATGAATAGTTGTTGGATCTGTTGATCGAGAATTGAAAAGATTTAATGTAAGAAATTTTTTATGTAACCAATTATAGAATGATTGTAATGAACGACCTATAGACATGATATATCAGTTTCTAATCTGTTCAAATTTTTTACAATTTTATTCAATTAACAACAAATCAGCAATATTCATTTGTTAAAGTAATAGTTATTTCATCGTGATATATTGGATAATGCATAAAAAAAATTGCAATAAAAATCATTCGATGAGACAGAACGTGGTAAAAATACTGTGTAAGAAATAAGTATAAATATTTGCTGTAATAAATTTTAGAGATTTTCTAACTCAATTTTAATATATATCTGCCAAACTTGCTGTCGCTATCATAAGTTTAATATTAATATATAAAAAATAAGTTATTTCTAAAGATAATAAATGAAGTCAGGAAATTATATGTCAATATGTTCTACTTTTTATACAGATCATTTTTGACTTACATATGTCTTACCTTATTAAATGCTCGAACTAGAAAGAGTGTGAGTTCAAAAAAAAATAGTACACTTCTTATTGAGTTACTAGTTAATTAAAGTTTAAGAGTTGAATAAACTATCATTAGTAACGACAATTATCGAGAACGATTTGTTTTCGAGACAATGTTTTCTGCCAGTCATATTCTCATACTAATTAATATACTACACAATACATTATATGGTCGAAAGATATAATTACTTTGAGATATTATTGTGTTTTTTTAAAATATTTCAACGTAGAGTTCAAATATTTTTTCTTTCTTAAACTTTTCCGATAATTTGAATTGTTTATGATAGATATGAAGTACATTAAATTTAAATAAGACACCGGGTTAGACTATGCCGGACGACCCGTTGCGAAGCCTGGAATATATGTCAAAACTAGAAATGGTCTCACCACTGTTTTTTGAGTTGTAGACAGTATGAATACTAATGTCAATAGTTAACGTCAATTTTGCAAGTAAAAAAAATTAATTTTGATAAAATCTGTCATTAAATAAAAATGCCGAGATAGAAAATGCTTTTTTCCAGTGATGTAAATCTAACTAAAACAAGATTTACGTCAAAGAAACATTATTTGTCTCTATCCTTATCTAGTATATTTATGCTGTTAAATATACTTTATGTGAGCGAATGAATCGTTCTTTCTCGTCTAATACTACAAAGATTAATAATTGAAACATTAAATGTAAATGGAGAAACATCTGTCTCTTTTTTTATAAGAATAACTCTAACACAAAAGAAATACATACAGTAATAAATTTCAAATTAGTGAAAATTATTTAAAATTTTAGAATTTCTAAAAATTGAAAGTATTTGTAATTACAATAGATGACTCAAGTGTGAAATACTCTTTATTCATTGTTTTTTTTCATCACTATTTTGATCTTTGTCAATTATTTGATGAAATGATTGTTTGGAAATCTATTAACAGAATGAATAGATATTCAAGAAATGAACGATGAGATGATGTTTAATGATGTATGTTAAAAATTTTTGGATTTGTTTTTAACCACTTTCTCCAAGTCAAAATAGAATCTTCAAACTAATAACAAAAGATCCAGTATATATATATATATATATCTGTATTTTTATTTATTGTATTAGCCTAACATTCGATATAAGTTTAGAAAAGATAAAAATTATTGCCAAAAAAAAGATGATACTGATCTTCTTTGTGATCAAAATTTGAATTCATCTGGCGAGTTCGATCTTACCTAATTATATCTAGAAAGACACAGTTTTTCATGTGTTCTCTGTCATTGTTATAACATTTCTAGAAGACAATTACTCTGATAGACTTTTAGAGTAAATATAATACTTTAATGACTTAATACTAAACTAAATAGGTAGAATCTTTCATAGGAATCTATATTGTTTTGAAGTATTCAAAAAAATTCTTCAGTAATTTACATAGTCTAACTCATTTCAAAATAAAAAGTTTTTTAAGTGCAAATATTATCTAAACGAGCATTTAACAAAATTTTAGTGTAATGGTATGACAAACTATTAAGAATACTTAGGACATATCAAAAGTAATGGTGCTTGCATCTTAATTTTGTATAGAACGTTGTTTAATCTATCTTTCTATGGTATTTGATTATTATTCAACTAATTAAATAATAATAAAAGATCAATTCTTTATAGCTGCAATTTTTACTTTCAAAATCAAATAAAATACGACTGTATGAAAACGATTTTTTTTTGGTACATCATAAATGCATCTTTTCTTATTTATTAACTAATATGTTTTATTAAAACAAAACCATAGGATACTCGAATATGTAGAGTTTTTATTTTTACAAACAAACTTCAGAAATATTATTCAAAACTATCATCTTTAATTGAAATATAGAAAATTAACTAAAGTTTTTTTCTTTAATATTTTCATATGATTACATAGAGCTCTATAAGAGTCCATATACTAAAAAATTTTTCTTTGAAGCTAAATTCAAACAATTCAAGATATTACTCTATATCTATGAGATATGTTTGAGCAATAAAAATTATAGTTTGTTTTTTTTTTTATTTTAAAACTAAATATTAAAAGGAAAGGATTACAGATATACATCGGAAAGACATTGTAATAATTTTAATTCAGGATTGGATTTATCAAATAAAGTTGATTATGATTAAGGTTTTGTTGGATGTGTTTTTTTTAATAAATCATCTCTTTGTTTTTCTAATTTTTTAATTTGTTCTTCAATTCGTTTTTGTTCTGTTTCAATATCATCTGATTGTTTTTCTAAATCAGTATGTCGTTTACGTAATTGTGCTAAAAGTTCTTCATTTTGTTTTCGAAAATATATATTTTCTAATGCTTGTTCACGTTCAGCAAATTTATCATGAGCAGCATTTATTGAACCAGATGATGGATCTGTTGCTGTTAATCTTGATGAAATAATTATTTGTGATGTTTGTTTTCGTAAGAAATTTGTACATGTACGAAGCATTTTTTTTGTTTTTGTGTATTAAACAATTCAATTCCAAAAAAGTTTTCTGTTATTTTTGAGATATTACGATGCCAAACATATGAGAAATAAGTATATAAATATATATATCTTTTACGCAGCAAGAAAATAACTTTGTTCTAATATGACAGAACAACAGAAAGGAAAAACGATTTTTTTCTATATAGAATTATTTCCTTTTTTTATCGTGAGACTCGACGAGGAAATATAGAAAGAAAAAACATCGACTAAAGAAGACATGAAATGTGTAAGGAAAAAAAACCATTCTTCCTTTTACTGGAGAAGAACGACGATTAGATGAGGGTAGACACATACACTATTCTCTTTACAATACTATATTATCCAAATATATCCAAGACAAGATGTTCTGTCCTACTTTATCTGTTTTTATATGACCGAACAAAATAGATAGATGTCTAATTCGACTCCAAAAGCCAAATTGATTAGATTTTTGAAAAAATATAAAGGAAAAATTTTATATTTCTTATCATCAAATATGAATAAACAGGGTTTGCAAGCGATAATAATCAAATATCGAAGCTATCTAATCGGTTAAATAAAATAACAAAAACAATCATGAATAAATCTAATTGATTACATGCATGTGTAATTGTCAAATTTTTGAGGTACATCTAAAAATTGTCTGAGAATATCTCTACACTAGAACAAAATTTACCCTGAATCTTGCAGAAAATTCAAATTTGTTTACATATATCTTTTGAAGTCTGTTTTGAGAGCTACAATCCCACTTCATAGATAGAAAAGATTGAACTTCTAAAAAAAGAATTCTACTTTCCAAATATAATTCGATTTATCCTCAAAAGACTCGAGAGTAAACGTATTTGTTTAGTTTTATTTAGAATATACCAAAAATATAGATGTTTTCACGAAAAACTGACCTGTGGAACATAACGGCAGCATTTTTTAAATAAAAATGATTCTGAATATAATATTAGTTTTGCTCTAACGTCTAGTCATTCCCATGAAAACTTCTATATACAACCGAAATTTTAGTGTTTAAAAGAATAACAAAAAAAAGCTTATTTCATGGTAAAATCAAATGTCTTTTATTCACATAAAAACATGGATTTTTCAACATTTTTTGAGATTTTTTAGTTAGATCTTTGAATGTTTTATCTCAGAAAAGTGGCTTAAAAAAAATTTAACTTATACAGTTTTGTAAAGCTTGACGAGCTCTATCAAATCATGTAAAAATGTTCAAGAAAAAAAATGTTCATTTCGTATTGAAGTTATTGGCTTCTTATTTTTCTACCTTAAAAAAAGTGTAAAATTTCCAAAACTTTCTCAATGAGTTGCACTGATTTTTCGGACAACCGTGTATCTTCTACTAAATGCTGGTGGACATGTAATTTTCTTTGTATCAGTTCGCTTTTATAATCGAAACACCATTGAAAAATCAATAGTGATAGAAAAAAACTGTAAGTCGAAGAACTCTGAGGATAAACATAACCTTGCTGTGGTTAGGATTTTCTTGACCTAACAAATACATTTCTAGATGTTTATACATAGAGTTGTAGAGAATTTTATGGGATATCGGAATATATAATTACTTTTTCAAGAATGAAAGCTTTTAGAAATAATATACTGAAAATACTGAGTATGACTATTTCGTCTGGATAGGGGTTTTTACCGATGTTGAAAACGTTATTTGGTGCAGTTTGATACGCTCTTTCAAATGAGACTAGTACCAAGCCCGGTCATGTCGCTGATTCGACTAAGTTCCTAGGCACACTATGGAGACGTCTTCTGAAGATCGTATGTAGTCCCAATCAATTAAAATTCAGTACACGAGCACTTTTAATCCCATCAAAAGATAGCCCATATTTGATAGTATATACGGTGATAAAAAGACACCGTCTTAGCTCTAGCCGTTCTTCAGAAAATGAAAATTTACTGAAAGGTGTTGAAGTATAAAAAACCCAAAATATGGTTGATCCGCCCCCCTCACTTGTATTAGCTAAAACTTTGGGATTCTTCCTAAGTATGTTAGATCTAGCTATCGTAAAAATATGAGCCATATCGGTGAAAGTTATTGAGCAACGTCATACAGAAAATGATCGTGACTTACGTGGAATGCCTCTTAGGGGATCGATTACTTAGTGTTTGTCTACACTATTGATCTGTTCAATCGTGATGGAATAACAACTTTGCATCTCCTAGTTTCAACGTTTCACTGATGCGAAATGAGATAAAGTTGGAATGTTCAGAGTATATTCAGCTCGGGTTGTTCTGAACATTCTCAAAGTCTCATCAGAATGAAAGCTTTCTTCACGATTTTATAATTGTGATATATGTCCGTGATCGAATAATCAAAAATGGATTTGAGTTTTGAGTGTTTCTTAACCCTTTACGGCCGGATGTTGCCAAAAGGCAACATGTTGGCATTCGGCTCAGTATCAATTCTTTAAACCTCAAGATGGAATTCGGTAACCTCCATATCTAAGAGATTTTTGCTTGCTATCTTCTGGTAGCCGGCCGTAAAGGGTTAAAAATCATATACATTCGATTAATATCACAAAACCCTGATTTTTCAACGACGGATCTCCGAAGATTCCTCAAAAACTTCTAAAGATCTTTTGAAAATTTCTAAAGCATATCTGTTCGATTTGTTATCAGCTTTTATCCATATGAACAAATTTTCTCAAAATTTGAAGAAAAAATAATCGTTTTATCTAAGGAACACTTCTCCCTGATCTTATCCCACGTGTAAAAGCGATTTTTTATCAACATAGAAAAGAAAAGCAAAAATAAACGCGTTGTAACTTTGTAAGTGATGGTATGATAAGTAGAATGAGATAAAATATTTGACTCTATCACTTACGTAAAAAAAAGTAGATAGGTTTATAATATCGACCTATGCATGATCAAATCTACCAAATTTGAAGCGCCATCATCTACATACTTTAGGATTTAAAACGGATTTTGAAACTTTTCTAGACTCAGTTTTTGATGTTGAAACAGAAAAAGTTAGTTTGAAAATAAGAAACATAAGACAAAATAAAAAATTTCGCACATTTCGGAGGAGAATACATTTTTGACAGAAAACCACATCGCTCAGTATTTCGCATTTTTTGCCCGAAAGGAAGTTTTTGCAAAGACTAAAAAGTAGATATTCGTGATCAGGAGCTAAAACTCTATCGAATGATGTAAAAAAAACGCCAAAAAAGTTTTACTTGAAATTCACTTTGCCGGCACCTTACATTTGATCTTTCCTTTCTTTTCTTGATATGTTCCAATCACACTATATAACTATATATCAATCATTTCTTCGTTTGTTCTTGTCCATCACTTCTATTCTTCTCTCTTGTATTAGTCATCATTTTTGACTTGTTATGTCTCTTTTTACATATTCAAGAAACTTAATATAATCATATTTCGTTTGTTTCGTGATCAGATCTCAAGACATGACAACAATTAAAAAAAAATACGCTTGAATAATAGTGTATACTACACAACATCAAATAAATATTTTTATAATACAACAATATAAAACAAATGTAAATAAATAACTATTTTCAATGTAGATTAGCTCGTGACATGATTACCATTTGCTACTGTTATTGTTAAAGTTGGACTTACTCTCGTTGC
>JAJEKB010008426.1:0-10395 GCA_022393335.1 Macrotrachela quadricornifera | reverse complement strand
AAATAGACAAAATAATCAAAATACTCAGAGAAAAATTATAATTATTCATATTAACAATAATTTCACTTTGTTGTTGATAAAAATAATCGTCAGAAAATGATTTAATAGAAAATTATTCTATAAATCGACAAAAAATGACAAGAATAGTAAAAATAGAAGAAAAATAAAAAAGAGACCGATGTGATTAGTAAAATGAAACTAAAATAAAATTCAATAGATCAATCTATGCATATATTTCACCTGAAAAATAGACTAATATATGAATTCTCTTAATTCATACCTTATTATCACTTATTTTATATGATCATCAAAGGTTTTGTATTTATTGTCATTGTCTTTTTATCAAAGTATCATTGTCAATCAAAATAACTGTGAATAGAAACAAGAAAATTATGTTTATTTTTTCTAACTTTGTTGCTCGTTTTTACCTTACGCATTGACCAAAGTTTCTTCATTGTTTTTATTATTGTTATTATCATTATCATATATTTAATTGATTTCTTTCACTAAATTAATAAATATTAATTAGTATCGGTTGTGTAATCATACATATATGCACCATTCATTATCTGTCAATCAGAGAAAAAAGAAGAAAAACTGTACTTCAAGATTATGAAAACTTACTTAAGAAAAGAGCATTTCGGTATATTCAAATTTCTCTACTCAAAAAATAACATCTGAGACTTAGTGAGTATGGCATGTGCTAGTGAGACTATTTCGCTCAACTACAATCGACATTCATCACTGCACTTGCTCAACACTACCCAGACAAATTTCTCGAAAAAAAAAATCAAACTAACCCATAAAGCTACATATCATTACTATATCCCTAAACATCTAACCATAATCGAGTATGTCCAATACATAGAAAGTATGTCAATCGATACAGAATCTCATGCTCATTCAGAATCAGAATGATTCTTTGCTCGGATGCTGTAATCAAAACATTCGCTTCTTATCTGAATATCTATTATATACACAAAATATTTGGTTACCAAAGTTTAAGTTCCATCGCCGTTTATTTAAATATTTGTAAATCTTTTATAAATAATATTCCAGTTAAAAGATTGAATTCAGATTACAGAATAACGAACAAACAAGATTTTGCATGTACGCTTTACGGATGAATAGTTGTAGATAATGTTGATAATTATACAATTACTATTAATATATCCTTACAGAGGAATTAGATACAACTTTTCTCGTAATCAATCTATTAATCATTAATAAAAATTTGAATTAATTGATAATAAGTGAACATAAATATTTTTTTACGAATGATTTCTTTACTACTAAGCATTTCTCGTATTCATTTACACGATTTCTTTAGTGCTAATACACATTTCAAACTTGATGACGAGTTTTCATATTACATCTCTTTTTGAAGACTGATACCAAAGTAAAATTTTGAGTAAGACAATGACATTGACATCATCTTTTAATCGTGGATGATCGGAAGGTAAGATTTTTGAATCGATATTATATTTTTGTTTCATATTCTGAAGTGCTTCTTGAAGTTTACCTTATCTAAAGAATATTTCTGTGAAATTGTAATAAGTTGTAGTGAAACCCATATGATATGGTGGAAGTGACTGAGTTAAGATAGTCGATAGCTCTACCATAGTCGTCAAGTATCTGACAAACTTGTAAAATATTATTAAGAGGTATAGCAATGGCAAGATGAATAGGCGAATATACTATCACTTCAATTTCGTGACATTTTTCAAACATTTCTAGTGATTTCTTAAATTTTGCTTGTTGATAATATACTCCATCGAATGTGTTGTACGACATTGATAGCGCTGAAAGAGACTTCTAATGCGTATCGAAAACTTTTTCGAGACTTTCTACAGCAATATTAGAACATTCTTGTTTATAATAAACTTGGAAAAGATCATTGGAAGTGACAGCTGTATGATTGTGATCTATTGGCAATTGTTTCAGTTAAATAGCCAGATTTACCTCAAACGTTTCTTGTGCTTTTTCATAATTTCTCTGGACGTGATAGATGGCAGATAAATTACCATAAGTCAGGTCTATATGAGGATGATCCGTTGGCAATAGTTTGTGTTGTATTTCGAGAGCTTTTTCGTAGTTCTTTTACTTTGACATACCAATGCAATATTATTTTAAGGTGTCGCAATGTCGAAATGATCTTGGGAAAACATTTTCATCTGAAGTTGTAAAGCTTTCACATACGAAGACAATGCATCTTTCAATTTCCCCTGTTTTTTATGTGCAACATCTAGTTTACTATAGTTTATAGCAAAATCAGATTGATCTTGTGGAAGAGATTCATCTTGCATCTTGAGTACTTTCTTAAGATATTCTGTGTGATTGTCCTGATCGTCAAGGAAATCGTATAGAGAAGCAATGTTAATATAGTGTTATAAATGATGAATTATTGCTAGATCAAAATTTCATTATGATATCCAAAGACTTTTCGTATATTTCTAATGCTTCTTGGAGTTTATCTTGTCGATAATATACACCACTGGAAAGATTGTAGGTGTCTGATAAATCTGAAATTACTTGATGAAAGCGCACGCAGCTGTATAGACAATGCCTTATGCAGATACGCATCTGCGTCTATATGATTACCCAATGCAGGTTAAACTTTCGCGAAAACATTGTATGATTTCGCAATATCAAGGTGTTCCAAGGGAAGATTTTTTAATCGAATGTGTCCAATATTTCATTGAGTTTGTTCTTTTTCAAGAAGGCATTAACCAAAGCATCATACATTGTAGCAGTATCTCTCTAATTCAGTAACTGCTATGTATATTGTAGCTTCAGCGTTTTACTCACCAATTCTATCTGTTTATCATAGTTGCCCTGCACTTTATATAGTAATGACATATTGTGGTAGGATTTCGCAAGTAGAATTCGATTGTTTGTCAGATCATTCGTGCAGATTTTTAGAGATTTTTGGTATATTTCAAGTGTTTCTTCAAATTTATTGTCTTCGTAATATGTGGAAGCTAAACTGTAGTAGGTTGCTGTCAAGTCTGGACAAGTTGGCAGCAGAAATTTTTTTCGTATTTCAAGTGCTTTCTTAAAGAACTCCACTGCTCGAACGTATTCACCTTCATCCAAACACACAATGACAATACTATTGTAATATCGTGCAATGTCAGGATGATCATTGGGTAGAAATTTTTCATATCAGTCTATTACTTCCTGTAGTTTTCCTTCTTTATGAGAGACCGTACATAAATTGTTATACGTTCGTCCAAAATCAGGATGATTATGTGGAAGTGAATGTTACTGTATTTGAAACACTTTAGAACAATATTCTCTTACCTTGATATAATCATTCAGGTGAAAAAAGTTAAAGCAACGTTATTATATTTTTTGGAGGAAAATATCTTTTAATTATTATCAACCAAAAGTAATTAGTTGTACTAAAATAATAAATTTTAAACGCAAAACTAAAATTTAAATCATCAGATCTTCAACTAATAAATAAATTAATTGTTCTTAATTGAAATTTATTCTTAAATTTAATACATCTAATAATTTTAATATAAATAAATTAGCACTCCTCATTACAGGATAAATATTAATCTTCTTACCTACTTCTGCTTGTTATGTTTCGATATATTCTTAAATTTTCAACATATGGAAATGCAAAATATGGTAAGAAATACCATGACAGAATAATATGAATTTGGTAGAAAGAAAAAACACTGAAATTAAAAAACTATCGAATGAAAAAAAAATATCGAAAGTGCTGTTAGTGCAGCTTCAGCGCACTTTTTCATCGTCATTGCATGAATAATCTGCAGCAACATTCATACCTAGCTCTTTTACATGAATAGTGTGTAGTGAAGCTGCATTAATAACCCTTTCAATATTTTTTACTCTCGGCGTTTTTTCGTTCTGCTAAATTCAAAAATATCACAAAAAAAAATATAATGTCTATCTTTGATATGGCTATTGAATACGGCACACTCTCTTATTGTGACTCTAGCTACACAAAAAGTATAAATAGCATCGGTGACAATCGACATCATTTCAATATAAAATAAATAGATGTCATTCATCTCTGTTAATATACTATAACAGATCATGCTAATTCATTATCAACCTGTGATGGTTTCAGTACAAGACAGACACTAAAATGATTGTTATTCTACTCTCTAGTCCATGTTCTGAATAATGCACTTGATTATTCATCGATTATTTTTACTGAATGGCACAGATGTTGAAAAATTTTTTTCTTTACATTCTACTTCTCTCATATTCCGTTATTGATCAGTTTAAACGAATTAGTGGGACAACTTAGTCCAAAGAAAGTGGATGGGCTATTTAGAGTTTTTCAGACTAGTCTTTTAAAAATAACTATTTATGACGTATGCAAACAACACTTTGGACTAGTCTTGACTACTATTAAAGACGTTTTAGATTAGTTAAAGTCGTTTAACATCGAATCATCTTTCATTGTATAGTGAATAGACGAGAATCAATTTGTGATTGAGACTGTATAAATTGATGATAGTCTATCTCAGTTTCCTAGTCTGCGCTGCCAAGATGCCCGTCGGGCTTTGAATACTGTAGGACTGGATGTTCAAACTCACCTTTCACCTTCTTTTTTTTAATCTTCTGACTAGTCATGTTGGTTGTCTTCCTTTATTTTTTGCTTACTTGGCTTGCTATTGAAAGCAATCATAATCTATCCCAATCTTCATCAAGAAACTCATTAGATAGTCTATATTTAGTATTCGAATAGTTTATAGGTCACAAGTAAATTATTCCAATTTTCATTAATTATGATAAAGAAGTTTCTTATAGTATAAAACTAAGATAATTAATTGAGGTTGAATAATGAACAACTTGATGTTAGTCTTTCACTTTTTTCAAATGAAATTATTTTCATTTAAATGCATTTTTTATAAATCTATCTCTGCATGTACCCATGTTGCACATTTATTCTTGGTACCGCCGGTATACCGCGTTATTTGAAAATACCGACGATATACCGACGATTTACTGGCGGTAGCTCTTAAACTCTCCGGTTCTCATTGTAAACGCTCACAAAGGCTCTTTTCTATCAGAATCGCAATGTTTTAATAAATAAAATTCATAATTACTGAGAAAAAAACCGGTTTTTCATATATTTTACTTATTAAATATTTTGCAGCGCCCTCTTTAATAGAAAAATTATTTCGAGATTGGGACCAATTTGTGCTCTGTGGCTGGTACAGGTAGCTCAAGCGCATCGACAATATATAGTGTCATCGAAAGCAGAGCGATTTTGACAGTTTTAACAGACTTTAAAAATATTTAGCGGTTTAAACATAAGCTATTACGATGTTTTATTTTCAAAAAAAACCGGCGGTATACCGCCAGTATAGCGCACATTATACCGGACGGTCAACCGACGGTTTACTGGCGGTTTTTGTCCGGTTCGAATCACATGGGTACTTATAATAATGTGAATAACAAATTGATGACATCTATCTCTTTTGATAATCTATTTAAAAATCACTCGAAGGAAAGAAAAGAAGATTATTTTCGTCAGCTGATCACAGTACAACCAGTCTATAAATAGAGAATAAACAACAAATATGTGCACATTTTATTTATTTATTTTCGATTAAAACATAACATTTATCTGTGAATATGTCGATAACTTTAATAGAAAATTTATCATATGATATATTCTTTGAAATATTTGAATATCTTGATGGTTATAAAATTTATGAATCATTTTCAAATCTTAATTATTATTTTGAACAATTAATTAATTCTTCATTAATTCTATTTAAATTTAACAATTATTATTCAATATCTGATAAAATTTATACAAATAATTTAAAACAATTTTTCTCAAATCATAAACATCAGATAATTTCACTTTATATATAAAATAATAAATTTTTCTCATCATTTTCAGTCGATTCATCATTTTATCAACTTCAGTCACTTATTATTAGAAAAGTTCTAAAAATTTCATCTATTAATTTATCTTCATTACCTCAATTAACTTCTTTAACAATCGATATGCAATATGCATTACGTGATTTAACTGAGATTTATCAATTAATAGTCAATTTACCAAAACTAAAATATTTAAAATGTTCAGGAAATGGAAATTTCACATTAATCTCATTACCAATATCTAATCATGAACAATTTAGTAGAATTAAACATCTTATTATTAATCATGAATGTTATTTAAATACACTTTGTATTTTAATATCTTATACACCACAACTTTCTCATTTAAGTTTAATGAATTTATCTGAAAATGATTCAGATGATGAAATTTTATTACCAATTATTTGTCCGTATTTAACATATTTTTCAATAAAAAATTGTTCTTTAACATTTGATGAATTGGAAGCATTAGTTATAAATACTAAATGTAATTTAAAACTTTTATATATTATTAGTAAAACTGATTATAATAATTATATTAATGATAAACAATGGGAAAATTTAATAGTTAATTATTTATCTAAATTAAAAAAATTTTATTTAGAATATAATCAAGATATTGATCCTGAATCAGGACCTTTAGGAAATTTTCAACCACCTGATCGATTTAATTCATTAATTTGGAATCAACGAAAATGGATGTTAGATGTTGAAATGAATGATTTCGAATATATTTATTCAGTTCAATCATATAAGTACACTAAAAATATTCTTAAATTATTTATAAATTATTTGTTTGTTTTTTTTGTAGAGAAAGATGGTATGATATTGATTCTTCCAATCAGATTTCAAATTCTACTCGATTTAAACTTACAAATCTTCCTGATGATGATGATGAATTTATGATGATATTAAATTTAATTATTTGTGATATTTTATCCATCACACAAATTTATCATTTAGAAATTTCGACAAAAAATATCTCTTCTTGTATATTATAAAAAATAATCAATAAATTCTCTGCACTTGAAACATTAAAGATTTCGTCTTTAGAATTATCACAATTAAAATATTCATTTATTGAAAATAAAAATTCTTGTTTTAAATCAAAGAAAAATAAAATAAAAAAAGTTTATTTGGAAAAACTAAATGAAATTGAAAAAATTGATTTTATTCTTAGACTTTGTCCTCAAATCGAATATCTTAAAATTGGTTTTATGCATAATGTTAATCTTGAATTATTTATAAAACATATTTAAAAAAAATTAATAATGTTTGTAATCAATATCTTCAATTAGTATGTCTTCACATTCCAACAGTAGATAATAATGAAATAATTGAAAAAATTAAACGAAATGATCTATCGTAGAAAACTTCTTCGTCATTTTAATATTAAACATGCTATCGATAATATCTATTTATAATGGAATTAATTCAACAAAAAATAGTTAAAGTTCATTTTATTCAATAGATTCTTTTTTATTTATCTTTATTAAAATATTGGTTCTCTCTCGTTTGTATTAGAAAAATAAAGATGATATATATGCAAATATGAATTAAAATATTTTTTCGTTTGTGTCATGGACTACCTAATAGATCTATATTATTCTATTATATAAGATGATTGTTTACTGATTAATATTGATAATTTTTTTCTAAAATGTTTTTTAAGACGCAACCAGTTCTACACTTTCTTGCTCTATTTAATATGCACAGAGCATAATTCGTTCTTTTCTTTTCTTTTGTTATTATTAGTAAAATGAACTCAATAAATATTATAGCTGTAATTGATGTGTAGTTATTAATTCATTTAAAAATTAAAATAATGAATAGATTTTATTCGAAAAATAAAAGTTTAAGAATAATGATGTTGACAATATAATAGAATATGATTTGTTAAATTATTATTATTCAAATAATAATATTTTATTTTTTAAGATGATTCAATGGAAACTAAAGCCATTCCAAGTTGTATATGACAATGCATTATCCATAAATCAAGATGATTTGTTTTTTGAAGCGAAAAACTATACAAGAAAATCGATTCACTGTAAATGTATCTGAATAGATTGGGTTAATTATATTGTAAACAACATTTGTTAATGTTGATTCATTTAAATAACCATCATCTTTTTTAACCTTGAGCTAATATCCATACATGATAACCATGAAGATGAAATGGGTGAGAAGCAAAATCAATATTATTAATAATAACATCGATAATTTCATCAGTTCTAACTGGGATAGTTGATGATAAATACAATTTTATTGATTTATTAAATCATAGTAATGATAATAAATTTGAATTTGTTGGATGAATAAATGGTTGATTATTAAGATAAAAATGACCTGCAGATTGACCTTTAAATTGAGAATTCAAAAATAAATACTTTGATATTTTGGCTAATTGGAACAAATTCTGATTCATCCCTAAATATTTCTTCATTGATCCATGATTGATTTATAATTAATGAATCATTCATAAGTATATTCATTGTTGATATATCATATATAGATAAATCGTTGCACGTATTCAATAACTTCTCGAATAGTTTGCAGAACTTAAAACAAAGACTTGTAGCATATTTATTTCCATCGGTTTGTATTAATCTCATTTGATGATGATTAATTGTTGATGTTATTCGTACATAAACAGATGTATTTACAATACGAACTCGTTTTGTTCGAATCGATGTACGATAATAAGAACATATTCTATTCGAAATACAATTAATTAAACCTGTATCTGGTACTGAATCTGATATTCCTGGATTTAAGTATATTTGTTAAAGTATATGAGCAGATGTATGATACCAATCAATTAATTGAAGAATTTCTTCATCTTCATAGAAATTTTCATCTCTAAAATCAGTGAAAATAAATCTCTTTTTGGATGATTAAAATACTGTGACATAGTAAAAAGTTACAAATATCTCTTTTTAGAACTGAATTGCTGATCAAATATTTAATTTTCAAATACGTTTTCTTGTTTATTAGTTTTAAGAAATACAGTAGGGTGCAAAAATAATTTCCTTTGCATGCATGGACTTCTTCGAGCCATATCTGTCGAGTGTATGGAGATATTCTTTTGAAACTTCTCTCAGTAATTCAAGAGATGTTATAGAACGTAATATGCGTAAAACTTTTCCAGAAGTGCCATTATGTCAATTAGGAGGCATCATGATTCGAATGCCACCTGTCTGTTCTATATATCAAACAATCATATTACACTATCATGACTACGACAATCGTTATGCTTTTGACAACACATTTTTAGCGAAGGTCTTTATCCATAGCATCTAATGGGATGTAAATGAGTTTCAAACAAAAGTTATTTGGTAAGAAAACAGATGATCACTTAGTAGCCTTTTACTGTAGCTCATTCTTCAAAACCTTCCGTTTTAATAACATTTCATTTTCCAATCAAATATTCAACTGCAATTAATTTAACTAGAATTAATGAGAACTTACCACCATTATCAAATTTTGCGCATGAAGAAGTTTTGTTACTTTCATTTACACTCTTTCAAGTTCGAAGTCTTCATATTGAATCAAAAATTGAACAACATGAAATTATTTTATATAATGTACCTGTACTATAAAACATCACTTCTCAGTTCATGAAGTAAAATGAAAGAACAATAGAATTGAATCAGTATTTTTCTTAAATTAAGGTTTTATTATTTGTATTTTATCTATAGAGAAAAAAATATATGTGAATATTTACACAAATAAAGATCTTGTATACGCAGGATGATTTCGAATTATTTTTAATTATGTCAGAACAATCTATCACTGATGCACACAGGATGAGATTTTTTGTTTATCAATAATAAAATTGCGATCATTCATTTAATTTGACTCTATTATCTTGTCCACGAATTACTCTGACTTATTACTATCTTCTACTAATTTTTCAAGTTATTTTTGTTAAATTTTTTTTAGCAACTGTGTTTTGCAAACATTGGAAAATTATCAGAAAAAAAGTTAATTCTATACTAATGAAAATTAGGCAGCTTCGATTCGTTTCTTAATTTCATCAAGATATCGTTAAACTATGGAAACAATTTCGAAGTCATAGTTGGAATTAAAAATTATGCCTGCACAGTTTACTAGCCCGATGTAGATTATCGAAGAAAAAAAAATAAAGTAATATTTACTCTTAGGTTATCTTTTCAAATGATAAGAAATATCAAATTAATAATCACGTGCATTTAAAAGTTTTGTCATAGCAACAATTAACTCTTTAGTATTCTTTGATTTTCAATACAACATCAAATAAATTGTTAATTTGTCTATCAAATTTGCTTTATTTACGTCATTGTTGCTACTATTGTATTCGATCGTACATGAATTCTTTTCATTACAGCTGCTTTCAATGAATCAGTTGACTGAAATAAAGCCATTACCACAAATAATAACGATGTCTCAAAAAATATATATGTAATTCGAAAATGGTATGAACACGAACAGCATATATGGAACATCTAATGTCAACAAGATTGAAATAAT